>PVHY01009933.1:0-54082 GCA_004024945.1 Uropsilus gracilis
TATTCTTCTCTAGCATTCTCTTTGTTCTCTTCACCCTTACACCAGGGTGACACAGCCCTTTTATCCCCTCCCCCAAGCCCAGGTATGCACACACACACATTCATACCCATTGGGTCAGTTATGTACAGCCACAGGGAGGGTGCAATATCACAGGTGCTGGTCACCATTAAGGTGGAAGGGTATGAAAAACCCTGAAAATTCATTTACCCTACAGCACCTTATCAAGTTCTCACTAGATCCTAATGATAAAATTGGCTTTATGCTCATTTTGTTAAGGCAGAAACAGACAGCTTAGTCAATAATCTCAGCTACTACACAGCTGGCATTTGGCAGCCCTGACTCAAGCCCAAAAAGTCTAACTCTAGAATCTAGACCCTGAGACTTCTGCCTTCCTCTGGACCTACTCTGACCAGCACACGTTAAGTTCCCACAATGCTCTGGCTCTGTTAGACAATCTACATGGTCACCACAGGTAACAACTGTCCTCTACTGCTTCAGCACATGGGTATCACAAAGTCATTTTCAATGATCATCTCATTTTTACCTGCTATTTTCTAGGAACTATCAGGAAATGTTCTAGACCGCCATCATCTTTAGTATTTCTAGGCTTCCACCACAGACGTATTAAAGAAAAGCTACTGTCTCACCTCAAGAATCTTGTCCAGTATCTAATAAAGGATCTATGATTAGAATATTTCCCTATATTTCACTGTGTATCCGTGAAGTGGTGGGTTAGTGGTACTGTCCAGGGAAGAGAATTCTCTCCACTTAGCTAACTTACTCATCCCTCAGATCCCCATTGGCATATCACTTCTTCAGAGACTTCTGTTCTCTTCACACACCCCTATCTAAATCATGACTCCAATTTTGTAGCTTTTGATACCATCTAAATGATGTCAATTCCCAAATTTGTATCTCCCACCCAAACCAAGCTAACGAAATATTTATCTTTGGATGACTTACAAGTTTTTCAAGCTTCACATGTTGTGAGCTGAACTGCTGATTTTTATCACAAAATTCTACTCCACCCTCAGCCTTCCCATCACAATTAATGATGGGAAGTTAGTCAGATCAAATGCCTGGCCTTCCCTGCAGAATCCTCTTTATCTCATCAGCCTCATCCAATCACCAGGAAATCCTGTTGATTCTACCTTTACATTCCAGCTGATGTCTACTTCTCAATACCTCCACTCTTACAATCCTGAGTTGCTGGTGCCGTCCTATCTTTTACTGTGTAAAAGATTATTTTAAAACAACAGTGAAAAAAAAGTGATACCCTCCCTCATAAACAAGATGTCATCTTATAACCCTACTTATTTCAGTCACATTAGCATCTACATGTTACTTAAACTCACCAGATATGTTCTTCTTTCACAGCCTTTGCAAAATCTTCCTGCCACCAACAGCTCCTTCCCTTGTTTCTTCCAAGCTCTTAGACACAGTTTGGCTTCTCAGAAACAAACCCTGTGACTGTGTTATTTAAGATCTCAGACTCCTCTCAATTCTCCTTTCCCTTTCCTGCTTTATATTTCTCCACAATGCTTAATTTCCTAAATACTATAAAATTAATGTATTTTTGTTGCCTGTGTCTCAAAGAAACTGCCCATATGGACAGAAATCTTTGCCTAATTAGTTCACTGATGAATTTCTATAGCACCTGAAACAGCCTGATCCAGTAGGCTGTTGATAAGATCTTATTGAATGAATCAGGTCAAGTCACCCACTTTCTAATCAATTAGCATTGTATTTTTTTTTTGTTACCTTCCTAATAATTACTGTTTTTTGCTCTTGCAAAGGATGATTACATAGTATCTCTCGTTTTCATCCCGGATACCGGGCAGAGTGTCCGTAACTTAGCAGAAAATTACTAATGAAATCGGGCTGAAAAGGAGGGGAAAGCCTCCAACTTACAAGGCCCAGGTCTGTATCACCCGCGCATAGCAGTTGCCACTCAAAACACAGCTTAACAAGGGATTTTATAAACAAGGGATTTCAACAGGGAAAACAAAAAGTCCTTAGAACCACAAGCGGCAGTTATCTTAGCTCAGTCACCATTCATAGTCCCAAAGGTCCCAAAGACACAGTCCAAGATGGTGCCCTTTTGCCCCTCCAAATCTCAGAGGTTGGCACTCTACTAAGTCCAGTCTTTCTCTGGCATCTTCTCTTTTCTTCCTCTCTCTCCAGTATCCCAAGCTGCTCCGCTTCTTCAAGGTGCTTCAGATTTCTTCCACAATTTTTGATGTCCAAATCAGCTATCCAAATTCCTGGCCATCGCCAGGTACCAGCTTTCCAGACCACCTTGCTGCAGCATCACACTCACCACATCAGCCACTCTTCCACTAGCCACCATGACTCCTCACCACCACCAGCTCACTCTTCCAGGGGGCTTCTGCCCAGCCTGGTGACTCGGGCTACTCTTTACCCATGTGCCATTCTCTCCTCTCCAGAAGGCTCTGCTCCCACATCCTTTTCCAGGTGCCAAAACCTCTGAGCTATCAGCTTCACATGGTTCTCCTTCTTGTGCAAATCCTCCCTCAGCTGTTTCCTCCACCAGTTTTTAACTGTCACTCCCCCAAGGGAGGGAGGGAGCACCCGGTTTCACTAACATTTGCTGAATTCATAAGCTGGACTAAAAAGTAGGTAGGTGTTCTGTTCTAGTGCAAGTTCTGTATTCCCGACAATATTACAAACAGATATCCTGCTCCAGTAAGTGCTCCAATGGGACACTAAAGGGTTTACTTCATATATTATGAGGAGATAACCAGGTGACAAGATACCTAAGGCAAGTGGACAGATGGTTATACCTAAGGAAATGTGGGCCAGGCTGTTTGTATGTTGGGGATTGAGTTTGGAATGTATTTTTCTTTTCTTTCATTTCCCTTCCTATGACTAAAACAGTATCATCTTTCTGTAAAGGTTTGCTTACCTAAGGGGGTAACAAAACTTCTTCGAATAAGGAAGAATGTTATAAGATTATTTCAGCTTATTCCAGATAGAGAAAGCAAGTTACAAACTTGAATTGTCTGAGGGCTAGAGAAGAGAATTAAGGCAATTTTTCACTCACAGGAATAATGTTGTTTTGTACTTTCATTTTAAAAATACTTATTAGGTATATTTTTTTGCCCCTCGCACACAATTACCCCTTTTCCTAGAGAGTATTCTCTAAATCATGGCATAAAAATGCATTGTTTGCTTTGACAAAAATGGGAAAATTGGGTTTCCTATTGGTGTTGTACTGCCATCTAGTGACCGCAAGATGTAGGACTTACCTGCACAAAGAAAGGCGAGTGACAGCTGCCCAAACAAAATCATTGATCTAGCTAGTCAATTAGCCACCCCTTCCCAGAAACTTGATTAGAGTGCTCTCTAAACTAATTTTTGTTTCTTTGCTGCCTGTTTTTCCCTGTGTTCACTATTAATAATTCTATGAAGATAATTCCAAGGGCTCTGACATCCCTTCGCTGCTAGTACTATGATGAACCGACCCAGATTGGGATGGTTGCAAACAGATAATTAGAATTATCAATACTACATGGTATCTGAGGCCATTCAGGATGCTATAGCCATAAACTGGATGTCTTATAAACAAGGGACATTTTACTTCCCACTTGGCTGAGAAGTCCAAGATCAAAACACAAGCAGCTTAGGTGTCTAATGAGAATGCTCCTCCTGGTTGACAGGTTGTCTTCTTGCTGTTCCTCACAATAGAAGGGATGAAGGAAGCCCTCTGGGGAGTCTCTTTTATAAGAACACTGACCCCCATTCATAAGGATTCCATCATAATGAGTTTATATCCCAAATACTCTCCCCAGACCATCACACCTGGTGTCAGGATTTAATATATGAATGGGGGGAAGGAGGAATAAGCATTTGAGCTATAGAACTTGTGCATAATCTATTTGCATAAACAACATATTTAGAGAAACTACAAAGGTAGAGACTTCATCTTTGCTAAAACATTGTATTAGCAAATAAAGATTAACTGACTTTTTTTTGCTTAATAGCAAAAATTTAAAAGATTTTCTATATGTTTACTAAGGATATTGTCACTATCTCGTAGAATTTATGTCCTTTTTCATATGTTTGAACGGTAGTTTTCCTTTTTAATGTAGAGGAACTGAATTCATGTGTTAACTCCATTAGTTTTCTGGTAGTCTTTTGGGTTCACTATGTATAATATCCTAGCATAGGCAAATAGTACCTGTTTCACTTCTTTTCAATGTTGTATTCTTTTTATCTCTTTTGCTAGCCTTACTACTTCAGCTAGGACTTCCAATACTATGTTGAAAAGAAGTGAGGAAATTTTGCTTCTTCCCTGTCCTTAACCCATAGCACACCCAGGGAACAGAATTTATGTAACTAAAGGACTCTGTGTTAAATGTTTGCCACAAATTAAACAACTAAAGATACTTTTATCTGATTTATATTTATCTACAACATGAGAATAAAGACTATAAAGCAAAGACACTTAAGGAGTTAATGGAAGCAGGCACAAATCTATGGAGGGGATTTATTACCATAAATTCACATTCTGGTGGGAGGAAGGCAAGCTGCCGTATAAAATACAATACAATGAAGGACTTTCCCTAACTATGACTTTCTTTGGCACAGGCAGGGAAAGAAATAGCATAAGTAGCGTAAGTATTAATGAATGATCCCAAGTTTTTGACATTAAATTTGTGAGGTGTCTTTATATCTGTTTGCTATGACCTTCTAAGCATATACTCAGATATTGTTCTCATCCCTCTTTCCTCCGAAGACCATGACTGCAACCTTCCCCACTAACTTAATTGTGCTTTCACTGTGCTGCCTCTGTCATAAGTTATCAAATATCAGAAATTAATTTCTTAAGCCAGACTAGAAATTTTACTTGCGTTCTGACTACTAAGTGATAGGCATGGGTTTGTGCCTGGACTAGATGCAGCAAGTAGAGGAACTTTTCCAAAGTCCCGTGTTGCAAAGAGTGTTTTTTTCCCTCCTTCACTCTTTACTTGATGTCTTCATTTTTATTACCGTTTTCATTCCCACTGCCTTCACCCCAGGACAAATTGTAATCATGTTGTACATATCATGCAACACATTCCTAACACATCTGTGGATCTCTCCCTCCCTACTTTTCACCAGTCTTTCAGGAATGCTGCTCAAAGGACTGTGCAAGGACTTCTGCAGCCCTCTGTCCTACATTCTGACATTTAAGACAGAACTACGTACAGATCAATCCAGGAACAGTGGTATAGGATCTGAGAAGATGGAAATTTTCTAGTCAAAGACCCCTCAAATTTTAGGAAACAGGAAAGAATTGTAAGATTTAAACCCATGAAGTTGCATTTGGTAAGAGTTTGGTTGGCAAGTTTATCAATCAAGGCATTGTCAGAAGGTAGAAGTTACACAGGATGTTTGAACAGAAACCTTTTAACACATAAAATTGTTAACCAGATAATTAAAAAGGTAAGAACAAATAGAGGTAACTAACCTCTAGTTAACTACTAACTACTAGGTAACTACTGCAGCTACCATCCTTAGGGCTGAAGGAACATATGCAAGAGGCTGAAATCATTAAGACTGAGAAACCTTGAGGATGAGCTCAATGACTTGATGTTAACAACTTCCTTCTTCCATTTCTAATGACATGAATTTTTTGCTCTCCACCAGGATGACCTCAGTTAGTGAGAGTTCTTAACCATAAGGTGATCAAACCTCTATGCCTGAAGGGTGATCAAACCTCTATGCCTCTATGCCTAAACCCTCAGTATTCTGCTTTCATTGCTATAGTTTTCCATTAACTTTTGCAAATGGATATGGAAATACTAAAAAGTATCCCATGAAACACTTAGTTCCAGAAAATGACTCTTCTCACTGTATAACATCAATTTCCCCCTACCTTTCCAGAATCTCTCTCTTCATATGTGTTGATATATGTACTTTGATAAGAATGAACATTACAATTAAGATGATACTAAAATACCAAACTGAAGTACACAACTTCGGGCAGGAGGGAAAAGAGGGGAATGGTAGGGAGGGTGGGGGGGGGTGAATCCCTGGGATTACAATGATGTGAAATTTATATATAAATAAATTTTTAAAAAATTAAAAATAAATAAAAATAAATTTTTAAAAGATGATGCTAAAATATCACAGCTATTAATATAGGAAATGATAAGAATTATTAATACAGAAAATCTTTAAAGATATATAGAAAAGTGGAAATGGAATTTATCTCTGTAAGTAGATACAAATATGTAATTTATGTAATAATTGGTTATGACTTATGACATTGTGTAGTCATACACAGAATAACATAGTATTTCATCATGACTTTCTCTTGACTGAAATATAAAACTACAATTTTGTTCATATATCACAATCTGTATTTATTCAATAGGTTACAACGCTAACAAAAGTAGAAGAGCATTTTGTTAATCAATGGAAAAGCAGTACTGTAGGTTGCGTATTATGGACTATGGCTGGAATTCTGGTTTGTTTCACCGATGGCCATTAGATAATCATGCCAAACATCCTTTACCTGCACAAGCATATGAGTAATTTCCACCTGAGAAAAGTAGAATACGTTACTACAATGTCTTTTTCAATGTGTCATTTTTTAGGCAAGTCAAGACAATGTTTTTTCAGTGAAAACATTTAGGAAAAAATCCCATGATCAAGTTGATAATGATCTGCTAACACATCCAAACTCAGTAAAAAGACAGTGAGAGGATCTAATGCCACTCATAGGGGTAAAATATATCTACACACATTCTATATTCATTTAATTTTAAATTTGTCAACAGCAATTTAAAAAGAGATGTTTTATTTAAGGTTAAAAAAGATACATATAAAAACAAATTGACAGTAGTTTTATTAAGTTTTCCCAAAGCTCTTAGCTCTTTCTTAGAAATCTTACAGTTATGCAAAGATTGGCATTTGACATCATCACACACACACACACACACACACACACACACATATATATATATATGCAAACCACCTCTGGCTATATAAAACAAAGTAGCAGAGATTTATTTATGCCAAAAGCTAATAATATAACCATAGAAGAGTTACCTCCAAAGGGAATTGTGTAAATAGTAATGTCTGGCCTATCTAAATTGCTCTTTGACTTGTGAGTTTCTGATATCTCCTAGCAACAAGAATAAAAGTCCTAATGTCATCCACAAGAGATATGTTTGAAATGGAGACAAACCTTTATCTTGTTTTCTCCATTTTAGAGTCTCTTTTCTTATTGTTACAAGTTTTAAAATAAGAGAGCACTAAATTCCAGATTTTTCTATCAATAATAATTGCTGTGGTAAGATTATATATGGCTATATTAAAAGATAACCAGAGTTTAGAAAATTGAAAAGTAAACCAAATTAGGTTTGGATCTGAATTTCTTCTCTCACCTGTTGGCTGTGTGACTATAAACATCTTTATATGAACCATATGATATACATATAATAATGGAAAAGAAATTAAAATAGCCCTTTAGATATTATAATGTGGTCATTCAATTTTAAATATGCCTATAAAAATGGTCTTTTCTATAATTTTTTACTAATAAGTTAAAAGACTCCGTCTTACAAGATGGGGGAAGGTTAGATATATATCTCTTATAAACCATCCATCAGAGGTATATTTAAATTGCTCTTTAAGACAAAAACTCCCTATAAATCATTGGCTACTATAATTTAATAATCAACTTGTTTCATACCCAGCTAAGATATTCAGTAACAAACGTTTTGATTAGAAAGGGTCTATCTAGCATCTAGAACAGTTCTGGGACACACAATAAATAACTATGAGATTGAATCTTGGTCACTCAAGGAATCTTTTGCAATCAAAAGATAGCATGAGACACATTAGGTATATAAAGTGACAAGAAGAGCTAATGAGATTCAGAAATGAATACTAAAGGCCGGGCATGGTGGCTCATGCATGTAAGCTTCAGCGTATGAAGCGGCTAGGGTTAGGGATCATGGATCGAGTCCCACCTGGGGCCGGTAGCGAGACCTAGTTCCAAAGAAATAGCTGGGCGTGGTGGTGCACACCTGTAATCCCAGCTACCTGGGAAGCTGAGGCTGGGGGTTGCTTGAGTCTGTGGTACCCCAGACAATGACAGCCTGTGGTTCCACGGGCAAAAAATAGAAGACCTAGTCTCAAAAAAAAAAAAAGGAAAAGAAAAATGATTACTAAAGGATAAAATCTAACTTATGGTCTCAGTAGAACTGGTGCCAAATCTAGCATGTTACTCTAGGCTTCCATTATTAGGACATAGCATAAATATTATAAGGCAGAAACCGTTTCAAAGTGAAACACCAAGTGTATTATAATATGCCTATACTTAGGACATAATACAAAACAATTTGGAGTGTAAAGTATATAGCAAAAGATATATAACTAAACTGATGTTTTATTGCAATTTGCAAAATGAAATCACTCCTTCCTATAAAATGGAATGGTTGGAAAAATCAGAGTTTAATAAATATGTGTTGAATTTACTTGAATCTTACACATTTGGTTAAGTCAGGGAGGAAATAAGTATATGATAAATCAGATAAAAATTAGATCATAATTCAGAATTTCTTAAATTCCGGATTTTATAGTTCCCTGGAATGACCCAATAGTGCCATGTATTTCTGTATCATATTTCTAACAGGCAGACAGCATAAACAAAGAGAAGATCAAGACTTGGTAGCAGTCCTCTCTCTATTACCTTTTGGCAAGTTATAAACTCTCCAAGTCTTAGTCTGTTAAGTGTAAAGTGGAGATATTAACATGCATAACTGCATGTTGTTGTGAGGTCGAGGTAGGAAAAGTGACTGGTATGTAATGGGCACCCAGTGATCCATTTTCCTTCATCGTCTCCCAGTACCCCATGACACATACTCTGCTATCTTCATAGTTTTGAGCTACCTTTTACCTGATAATGCCGTTCAAATGTTTACTTTCAATAAGGTCAGACTGTGGAACAGAAATGTCTCTTCAAGTTAGTCAAAATAGTTAAACTTTAGGCTTTATGAAAAAGCCTTAGAGTAAAGCAGAACATTACAGCCGATTTTATGGAGGATTATGATTGCTTCTGTTGTTCCCTTTGAAGAGAAAGGATGGCGTGACTGAACACAAATCCTCTCAGTGCTCCTGGGCACTGTGCAATATGGAACTTGTTGAGGGTGATTGCTTCACCGGACGATAATACATCTAACACCAGCTCCAAGCTGAACACTATTTTTATTGCAGCTGTTCTCTGTTCATAGCATTTTGAAATTTCAGGAGCAAAAATGCAAACACAGCAATGTAATGAAAAGGTAGATGTGATACTTGAATCTTATCTCATTCCACTGAGTTGATATAGACCAGGGGACTTAAAAGGGGGCTCAAAACCCAAAGTGGGAGTCTCTGATTGCAATACTTGACTTGATGAGATGCTAGAGAGGGCTGAGCCATACTACTTTCGATGGAAGAAAACACTACCTCAGTACAGAGAAGGGTTTGCCTTAAGATATATAACAGATAAAATTGTATGAGCCACTACTTCACCTCCTGCCACATACCTACTGGTTCAACTCAAAGACCCCCCAGTCACTCCCTCTCCATCCTACCATTCCATCCTCCTGGTGGGCTGTATTTCCTCCCCACTCCTTAAGTGCTAGGATTGTCAGTGTTTTTACTATAAAATGTTTTGGCAATTTCGGCCTTAGGATATTCCTCACAGGACACATTATAGTGTAGTTAGCAGCATTTTGGTTTTTGTATATAATTGCATGTATTTGTGTTAACAGCATTTGAGTTCCATTTCCAGCTCTGCTTCTGCCAACTTCTGATCATCTACTTGCTAGGAGTTAGCCTGCAAAGTTCAAGGGCACAGTTCTGTGGATAGTCAAATCAATTCAAGACTTCTGACATCCACTGTAAGGAGTTAAGAGTTTAGCTACAAAGTCAGAGGGTGAAGTTCACACCAGATCATGCTCACTTCTGAATCCAACTGCAAGTTTGGGGGGGGGTCCCAAAACCACCCTTACTTAAGCACAGTTCACAAAATTCACAGAACTCATCATATATTCTGTTATATGCATCTTAAGTTTATCACAGGGCAATGATACAAACCAAAATCAGTGATGGAATTGATGTACACAGCAGAGCTTGAAAGGATTCCATATGTAAGTTTATGTAAGTTTCAGTTATCTTCAGAACACGGTTCTAACTTTGAACTTGGAAGTTCAAAGTTAGTATTTAGGCTCCACTGTATAGACAAGATTGGTTGGCTGGCTGACCTCACACTTGGATTCAGCTTCCTGAGTGGCAGATGCCTTGTAGCTGAAAGACCCCACCTTTATCACAGGGTTGGGGTCTCTGGTATGGTGAGTTCCCACTCTAGGACTGCCAGGTGCACTGAGTCCTCCCTTTAGATAAAAACCTTCTATCAGGTTTCATGTAGATTATTGCCCGTAAATCTGGGACAATCAGACCCTCCTGGGCAAGGTCAAATGTCTTACTAAACATCACTTACATTCTCAGGCCAGGCACGGTGGCTCGTGCTTGTAAGCTTCAGCCTATGAAGCGGCCAGGGCTAGGGATCGCGGTTCGAGTCCCGCCTGGGGCCTGTAGCAAGACCTAGTTCCAAAAAATAGCTGGGCGTGGTGTCGCGCGCCTGTCATCCCAGTTACCTGGGAAGCTGAGGCTGGGGATTGCTTGAGTCTGTGGTACCCTGGGCAACGAGAGCCTGCGGTTCCACAGGCGAAAAAAATAGCAAGACCTAGTCTCAAAAAAAAAAAAAATCACATTCTCTGGGCCTCCATTTTCTTACTTATAAAATGAGAACAATCAAGTCTGCCCTATGATTTTTAAGCCTGAATTCTAAAAAAAAATGCAACAATCATCTAGATTCAGAAAAAAAACAACAAATAAGAGAGCCCTTCGAACTTTCTGCTAAACTGGAATATTTTCGGCATCTGGCTCAAATATTGCTAAGTAGTTCTTGTCTCCAAACAGCAATTTCCAAAGAGTTACTTGACAATCCTGAAGTGCAGTGTCCTGAGGGGCAGACTTTCCAAGTGTTGCAGCAGCCCCGGACAACTGATCCTGCACCCCTGGGTCCTCATAGCCACTGGACACAGCTGCACAGTCCATTCCAGGCTGCTTTCCTGCCAAGACTCCAGAGCCAAGACTAGCCATTACTCAGACTGACTGGGATGCCAGGGCACAGATAGGTGGCTGGAACTCGACACCCTCATGTCCTTAACAATATGGCTGCTTGGGAAGGGGGCAGAGCAGAGCAGCCATGGGAGTTTTTCTTTTCTTTTTGCCCCGCCCCAAGCCATGGGAGTTTAAAAGGGAGAGCACAGGCAGGCAGCCTTCTTTGTTTGACAGTGTCCGGGCCTGCTTGAATCTGCTTTAGGTTTCACTTTTGGACACCAGACCCTTAGGCTCTCCAATCTTATCTTCAGCAGTCTCTCTTCTATGCCCAGCAGCCTGCAGCTGGCTCCCATATTTGCCGTCAGGCCCCAGCAGCAGGCCATGCTACCCAGAAAGCTCCCAGCATCACCTCCAGGCCTAGGCAAGCTGTACCTCTCCACAGACCTCCTCTCCACAGACCTCCTCCTCCATGCATCCAGCCAGCACTCACCTTCCCTCAGTGAGCTGCCATGTTACTGTAGTTGGCTCCCTCATGAGTTCCAAACTCTAACCCACCACTCCTTTCTGGGGTGCAACAGACTGCACTGGCCAGCTTATAAATTTCCTTCCCCGCTCTTTCTCTCTGTGTCTCTCTCTCACCCAGCTCTCGCTTTGAAATCAGGATGAAAGGGGCAGAAGCTGCTAACTAACAAACGACAGGTCCCTTCAGCTGCATAGCAGTTGCCACTCAAAGGCAGTTCAACAATAGGGTTTTATTTACAGGGAAATTAAACCAGGGAAAACGAAAAGTTTTCAAAGCCACAAGTGGCCAGTTATCTCACTCCAGTTCACCATTTAGTCCAAAAGTCCCAAATACAGTCCAAGATGGAGCCCCTTTGCCCCTCCAAACCTCAGGAGCAGGCACTTTGGCAAAGTCCGGTCTTTCTCTGGCGTCTTCTCTTTTCCTCTTCTCTTCCCAGTGTTTCACGCTGCTCCGCTCCTCCAAGGTGCTTCAAACTCCTTTCACAATTGCTGCTGCACAAATCAGCTTTCCAAATCCCTGGCCATCTCCAGGTACCAGCTTTCCAGGCCAACTTGCTGCAGCAACACACTCTCCATGCCAGCCACTCTTGCACTGGTCACCATAGCCCCTTACCACCTCCAGCTCACTCCTCCAGCTCACTCCTTAGGGGAGTTCCCCTGGCCGGCCACATGGGCCTGTTTTCTCGGTCCACCATTCTCATTTCCTTCCTTTCCTTTTTTTTTTTTTCTTTTTCCTCGCTTCTTCCTTTTATCTCCACCCTCTCTTCCTGCTTCTCATTTCCTCTCGCTTCCCATTTTCTCTTGTGGGTCTTTCACACTACGCCCACCAGGGTATTTTGGCACTTATTCAATTTTCAACTACATCATTACCCTGTATCAGCTTTTCTCCAGAGCTCCTGTTAGGAGACCCTGCTACTGTTTCTTCCCATGTCTTTTTGAGTCATGGGTTACCACTGTAAAGCATTCCAGTGAGGATCCACCAAAAGGTCTCCCCTTTTGCCCCTGGGGATTGCTCAGTTTCAAAGGGGATCAGAACACCAGAGGAGAGAGAACCCAATCGAACACTGGAGGGAAAGCCTGATTTACCTTCTGACTTACCTTCTCTAAGTGAGTCATTTATCTCCTCTAAGCCCCAATTTCCTCATCTAAAATGAGAGCTATCATATCTGCCTGTTTTCTCTTATACGGATGAGGTAAAATAAAATGAATTTTAAACATACACATGTGTGTATGTATATGTATCAGAGAGGATGTATGAAAATGCTTGGTAAATGCTTGAACTTCTACCCCCAGGAGACCAAACTTTTGTAAAGAACTGATGAAAGTAAAGTGTTCCATGGGCCAACATGAAATGCCCTGTGGGTCACAAATAAACAGAACATTCTGTGAGTGGATCGACGAATTTCCTGATCACTCTCCCCACAGTAATTTAATGAGTTCTCTATTTCTTTTTTCAGGTAGCATTTACTTTACACCTATACTTTTTTTTACTAGCACTTATTCAATCATAAACACCCAACTGGGAGATAAATGCATCAAAGATTTTTTTTAAATGTACATACTTTAACAGATAAAAATGCAGTTCCATCCCCTTAATGTCATCTCTACTTGCAATAACTCGGTGGTCCCTATTTAAGACTCCTGTCACTCAGCTTGGCTACTCTGCCCCACTCCTGGAGTCCTGAGAGAAACGGCCCAGGCCAGCCCTGGCAAGATGGTGAGGCTCCACTTCCTTTTCTATACTGGTGAGTGGCTGGAAAACCTGGAGGGGGAAATTTCCGTTGAGTCTTAATAGCCAATTCCTGATTCATTCCTACCAGGCCCTACCTAGCACATCATACCAGAGAGCCAGAGATGTGAGAAGGGAGAGGACAGGGGTCTGCTCTCAAGGCCCCCCCAAAACCAGAAACTGCAATCAAACCAGAAGTCTACGAACACTCCCCAAGCCAACAAAAGCTGCAAACCCCAAATCTCAACACTCTTCTTCCCATGGTCCAGATCTTGAATGCTTCAGCTCCTCCTTCCAAAACACCCCTCTCTCAGTCCCTACCCCAAATCCCCTTCCCCACTGGCCTTTAAAATTAGGAAATTAGAAGAAAAGAAAGTGCATATTTGTTATGTGCAGCCTTTACCGTTAACCAGATTTTCATCCCTTTATGCCCACCAGTGCTTCCACTGAAAGGTTCTGGCTCCTGGCATCAGATATAAGCTACACCTGGTATCCAAACAGCTCCATCTATTCACAGAGGAAGAGGGAGCCACAGAGACCCAGCTCTGACAGGACATCACCTCCATGAAAAGCCACTAAGTGGCTCCTAACTTGGTTCAGGCTGCTGTGAGCCAACCCAAATACGCAATTTCTTTCCAATTTGATGAATGATTTATAAACTCTGAATGGTTTGGTCCCAACTTACAAAAGACCAATTTTCCTCACCTGGACTCTGCCACAGTCAAGGGCAAAGGAGATTTCCTAAGTTAAAAGGAGAGGTCAGATGCAAACGTGAATCACCCCTGAAAGGAAAGACCATTCCCCTGCAAAGACCAACACTGCTTGACTAGTCAGTCCAAAAGAATAAACAAGAGCGGGCTGCACATCTTCATCTGACGTGGCCCAGAGCCAAGTCCTCAGAAATTTCTTCTGCTCATGTAAGAGGCAGGAAAAATATACATTTGGAACACAGTTTGGGTCTGTAATTTAAAGAGACAAGCACAGACATTATTTCTAAACAAACTCTCTCTGTATTTAGTGCTGCGATCAGTCAGGGCCTGGCAGAGAACAAAGGGTAAATACTCCAAGAGGGTAACAAAGGGTTAATGGTCTTGAATGAAAGCAGTAAGAATGGTGCAGCATAAGGGCCAGTGCTGCAGAATCACTTGCTATGATGGATCACAGTGGAGCTAGTGAAAAACAAAAGAATAGCTGTAATTCAAGGGTTACCTCTCAGGAGTTGTAAAGTTTGGTAGAGCAGAGCCAACCCCCAGGCGATCCAAGTAGATAGCCCAGAAAATAAACACATTCCTCCTAACTTCCATTCTCTTGCTGAGCCTTCCATGGGTGTCACCCTGCCCTAAGTCTGAGGACAGAGCAATCCACAGTGCAGTCCAGAAAGAGCATATCTCAAAAAATACAAAAATAATTAGCAAAAGAATCTCTGTATGTTCTATATTATGTAGAACTAGACCAAGTATTACAGGCTGAGTTGTGTCACCCAGAATAGCATGTAGAAGTTCTGGATTGTGATACCTGTACTATGTGGCCTGATTTTGAAAAAGAGTATTTGCAGATGTAATCGAGTTATGGTGAGCTCACGCTGGATTAGGGTGGGCACTCAACCAGTGACCAGAGTCCTCCGAAGAGAAGGAAATTAAGATACAGAGACCCAGAGTGAATGCGGTATGACTACAGAGGCAGAGATTTCAGGGTGGTATGGCCGTAGATACAATAATGCATTTTCAAATAGATGGATACAAATGACAAATAACAAGGAATGTGCCCAACCACTAGAAGAAGGAAGATGCAAAGATGGATCCTCCCCCAGATGCTTCTCAGAGACCTTGACCCTGTCTATCTTTGATTTTGGGCTTCTTTTTTTTGAGAAAAGGTCTCGCTATTTTTGCCTCTGGAACCACAGGTTCACATTGCCCAGGGTACCACAGACTCAAGCAATCCCCACCCTCAGTTTCCCAGGTAGCTGGGATTACAGGCACGTGCCACCATGCCCAGCTATTTTTTGGGGGACTAGGTTTCTCTTTCTACGTGCCCCCAGCTGGACTCAAACCACAATCCCTGGCCCTGGCAGTGGCTTCCTAGGCTGCCACCTACAGGCATGCGCCACCATGCCTGGCCTGATTTTGGACTTCCAAGTCACAGAACTATGAGATATTAAATTTCTACTATCTTAAATTGCTGGAATTTAGGGCAATTTACTACTGTGATCCTAGAAAATTAAGAATCCGTATATAAAGTAGGCAACAGATCCCAGATCAGTAACAACTTACAGATATTACAGTGTTTCACACAAAATATGTCAAACGAAAAACTCCAAAAGCAGTGATTTCAGGAGGAATGATCCTCCTTTTAAAATTGAAGTTAAGGCTGGGCATGGTGGTGCATGCCTGTAGGTAGCATCCTAGGAAGCCACGGCCGGGGCTAGGGATCATGGTTTGAGTCCCGCTGGGGGCACATAGTGAGACCTAGTCCCAAAAATATAGCTGGGCATGGTGGCATGCGCCTGTAATCCCAGCTACCTGGGAAGCTGAGGCTGGGGATTGCTTGAGTCTGTGGTACCCAGGAAATGTGAGCCTGCAGTTCCACGGGCAAAAATAGTGAGACCTAGTCTCAAAAAGATAAATAAATAAATAAAATAAAATTGAAGTTAAAAGGTAGTTACCATTATTCACTGATGATTGTAAATGTTATCATGTTAACCATTCAAGAAGACCAGTACGGAGGCAATACAAACGTTACTCTACTCCATATGTAACATTGTTATGACACCTTAGAAGCTGCCATAAAGACTCTAAAGCAGTGGTTCTCAGTCAGGGATGACAGTGTCCCCTGGGAATAATATAACAACATCCAAGGACATTTTTTGGTTGTCAAAAGCAAAAGGGTGCTACTCTATCTGGAGCATAGAGGCCAAGATTACTGTTAATCATCCTTCAATACAAAGGTCAGCCCCCAAATGTCTACAGTGTGGAGGAATTCCTGCAGGAATAGTGTAGGAAGCTAAGATGGGAAGATAATTTATAGCTGCATTTGAAATTGGGTGAGAGACTTTTTAACTTTATAAAACTCAAAATCCTTTTTTTCCAGCTTTTCCCCAACAAGCTGGTTCAAAGCTGCTGCGGCACCTTGAATTTTCAGACTACCTACTATTGTTATGTAAATACAAGCCACCATTTTCTTTCAGCTCCCAGTCTCGCTGAGCTCCCAGCCTGACAGCTGGAAGAAAAAAAAAGTTACAATTGCATTTTGAACTCACAGCTCCTTGGCCTCAAATGTAACTTCTACAACTCCTGAAGCCTAAAGACCTTCAAAATTGTGGGTTCTTATCATCCCTAGCCCCCTTACCATCATTTTTAAAGCCAAAACTGATTCTGATTCTTAAAGTGTAAAGTACTATCTATTTTTTTTCTTTTTTTAGACTAAGTCTCGCTATTTTTCATGGAACTTCAGGCTCACGTTGCCCAGGGTACCACAAACTCAAGGGATCCCCAGCCTCAGCTTCCCAGGTAGCTGGGATTACAGGTGTGCACCACCACACCCAGCTATTTCTTTGGAACTAGGTCTCCCTACGTTGACCCAAGTGAGACTCAACTCACGATCCCTCGTCCCTGCCGTGGTTTCCTAGACTGCCGCTTACAGGCATGCACCACTGTGCCTGGCCAGTACTATTTATTTCTAACAAAGCGATTACCTAATCACTAAACAAAGTGATTTCTTAATTATTACTACAGAAAATAAACATAAGAAAAACCCTGATTACCCCAACATTGTTTTAAAAAACCCTTAGTATCTTAGTCCTGTTGATCTCACCACTTGTCCAATCCTTGAGAGTTTATCAGCACATGTTCCAAGATTCTTTTTTTTTTTTTTTTTGAGACTAGGTCTCGTTATTTTTGCCCATGGAACCGCAGGCTCTCGTTGCCCGGGGTACCACAGACTCAAGCAATCCCCAGCCTCAGTTTCCCAGGTAGCTGGGATTATAGGCATGTGCCACCACACCCAGCTGCTTTTCGGGACTAGGTCTCGCTGTGTTGTCCCAAGCGGGACTTGAACCACAATCCCTAGGCCCAACCGCTTCAAAGGCTGAAGTTTAACAGGTATGTGCCACCATGTCCGGCCAGCACATGTTCCAAATAGAACATCCTTCCTTCTTGGCATGTTCCAGTTTCCAAGCATGTAGTCAAAGGCATGATGCTGTCTTGTCCTTGTTATCCTCCTCCAGGTGGTAGTAAGAAGCTCCATAGTACAGAAACCAGCAAAACTTATTTTCTTCTCAGGCCTAGCTCACATGGCCTCTCCAGAAACATTTGAGTCAAACTCAGTAAGACAAAGTCCAACACAGAGTTCAAACCTCCAGCTTCTTTAGCTTTCAACAGGCACATTCTGCTCATGCTTATGAAAAACCATGAGTTTCCCAGTCCAGGGCAAAGGCCCCAGGCCTCAGAGTCCTTGGCCTTCATGGTCTGGCCATTCCTCCCAAAATGGCTGAATCAAAAATGGCTGATCCCAAAAATGGTTGATCTCCTTCTTCTTCTCAACCCAATTTATACCTTCCTTCCTGCCAAGTCTTGCAGCCAAGAGGCCCCTGGACCAAGCCAATTTTCTTTGAAATTTGCAAATCTATAGCATTAGAAGAGTAGCTAGTTTCTTATCAAATATATGTATCAACTATGCTAATAGCAGGCTTCTTCCCAGTTTACCAGTGCATCAGCAATGTTAATGAAGGCACCCAGAGGGGGTAGGAACCCTGGTATCACATTAGCAATAAACAAACCCATTTTAATTCTAAGGATGCTTATTCACAGAAGGCCTAAAAGGGCACATCTCTGAGATGACTTCTTACTACAAACTACAAACATAGGTACCTTCATCCAATTCTCTAGTTAATTAACATTTTTAACTTTTTAACTAACATTCAGTTAATTTATAACTAATTAACATTTTAAACTTTGTTTTCCATGTCTAGGAAATGGAGATCAAAAATAATACACAAATTTGTTAGGGAGAATAAAAAAACTTAAGAAACATGTTTAACTTAATCCTTGCCAATAATGCTGCTATTATTATCATCATCACTATTAACACCACACTTTTTCCTACAATTATAACCACCAGAATGTCAGGGGCAATACATTCCATCACTGTTTCATACCTTCAGACCTCTTCCCATTCAGACCTCATCTCAAGTCTGGGTTTTCTGTTTTGACATCACCTGAGATCTCTACAAAATGAACTGTTTGTCTTAGGCAAATGTCTAAAACCAACCAAAAATCCACTTCCACAAAACTGCAAACTGCAACAAAAATGGAACATGGAAGCCTTCCTTTCCTTGAATTACCAAATATCATCGCCAAGACCATTCTCTCTTTCCTTATTTTGCAATAAAAATAAAATCTCTACTCTGTATTTGGTTTTTCTTGGTTTGGCAAGAACAATCCTGACTTTTTCACTACTCAATTATGAGTCTAAAATTTATTATGTTCTGTAAACATAATAAAGTTTGTTTGGAATTATCGTGGATCTTTTAAAAAGACAGACAACTGCTTTCCCTAAATCATGAATTTGTACAGGAAAAAGACACTAATCTAAGCAGAAGTTTTATAAACTTTATCTCAAGTAATTCTCATAAAAACATGGCAAAGAAGGTGCTTTTGATTTTGTTTTGGGATTCTGAAATTAAGTTTGAGAGATTAAATAACTTGCCAAACACAGTTTCTAAGAAATTGAGCCTAGCCTGGACACAGAAATGTCCTGCTTGGAGTCCAGGCCCTTTCCAGGACCACATGCTCCCAACCAGTTGTCTGGACACTAGGCTCTTACTCGTAATGCAGAGAAGACCAAGTGGAGGGCACACAGTACTAAAAAGACCATCCATCAGTGAATGTTCTCCACAGGGCTGGAATGGCACTCCTGGAAGATTCTATCTAACATTTATGCAGCAAAAATCCTTGAAAAGGAGTCATTTCTCCCACAAAGGTGTCTCTCCCTAATAGCTTTAAAAACAACGCTGAAACATCACAGACCTTGTTTTAGTACCAGATCTACCACTCTTTTGTCCTTTTATTTCACACTGCTATTTGCTTCTTGCACCCACCCTTCCATTCGAGGACTACTGTTTTTAGAGTTCACAGAGTGTAAAGACAAAGTCAATGGAATCTGGTCTTCTACCAGATGCCAAGGAAACCCATGCCAAACTAAGCCCAACCAGGATGAGGAAAGCATAAGGGAATGCTCATCTTCTTCACTCACAAGGTTGCCATCTGAGTTCCTTCTGCCCAGTCTTAATTTTTTTTTTTTATTTTGAGAATAAGTCTTGCTATTTTTGCCCATGGAACCACAGGCTATCGTTGCCCAGGGTACCACAGACTCAAGCAATCCCCAGCCTCAGCTTCCCAGGTAGTTGGGATTACAGGCGCACACCACCAAACCCAGCTATTTTTTTGGAACTAGGTCTCACTATGGGCCCCAGGTGGGACTCAAACCGCGATCCCTAGCCCCGGCCGCTTCATAGGCTGAAGCTTACAGACACAAGCCACTGTGCCCAGCCCCAGTCTTAATTTCTTCTAACCCTTGTTGCTCAGCCAAGCCTCATTTTCCTGACAGATTCTATGAGACTTTCTTTTACACATACTATAATTCACTGTTAGCAGAATGCCAGAGTCAACCCGAAGCAGATTTAACAGGTAGTATTCATTGAACACTTGCAAAGTCCCAGCCACTGTGCTAAGTAAGCCCTTTCTGTGGACAGTGAATGGCATCCACACGTGGAGGAAAAGAACAATGAAAGGAACGACATCTGAAGTCTGAATTCTGTTGGGAACAGACTAATGAAAGTAACTCCATTTAGTCTAAAACCTCCGTTTTCAGACCAGTGTCCTCTCCCTGCCCTCAGTGGAAATTACCTGCCACGGCTGGCTGGTCCGACATCCTGTTTCTGCCTCCCCTTAGTCCTGGTTATTTCTGACAACTGTCTTGCCCACCTGATGGATGAAGGATGCCAACATTGTCCTCCTGGTAGATGACACCAGCATTGTCCTCCTGGTAAATGATGGTTGTCAGCTTTATTGGAAACCTGTAGTTACGGAAACATGTCCCACCATTATGGGAACATGGGAACGTGTCCTGCAGTTATGGGAATGTGTCCTACACCTGCTTGCTTGCTTCACAATAGGGAGCGAGGTGGTTTTGCCCTAGAAAAGGTTGTAACAGAGACTGCTCGAGGTTTCTCTCACCAATCTGGCTTGGGGATCCTGATGCCCCAGTAGTAAACCCACAGCTTTAAATTTCGGTCGGAGTCCTTGGGTCTCGTCAAGCAGCCCAAGTCAAAACACTAACAAACGTGAAGCGCCAAGAGGAGCTGGCTGGGGTTGATATTGGTGTCATAGAGTATTTCATCACTGACCTCAAAGATGATCTTTAAAGAAAAAAAAAAAATGAAAGACCTGCAAGATTAGGGCCAAGCCTGATTCCAAAATGATCAGAATTTCTCATAAATGGTAGTATTTTAAAACAAAAGGCTGCACGCTCTGAGACGACAAAGAGTATTGTTAATGAGAAAATTTGCCACTACATGTTACTAACAAAGCAACCAAAGCAGGGTGTCATTTTCTCACTTGGAGGCTGTCAGGCAGTTGCTTTTGTCTTCAAATGACATACTGGAAGAAAAAATTAATATGCCTTTTCAAATTCAGAAACACTTTCTATCCAAGTAATTATGCACAATGTCCCAGATGGCAGCTTAACTGCTTGCCTGGGCACACATAAATATATATGTCAATAGCGAAGCACCTTCTTCACATAATAGCTTTTGTTCTACAGCATTTCCATCTGAAACACCAACCGAAACGCCAACTTGCTCTAAGTCATCCAATAAATTTGCTCATGGAACCAATCTGAAAACTCCCAGTTAAACTGATTTCCCCAAGTTGCTATTTTTTACCCCCACATTATGCACAACATGACCAATTCTCACCGGTGAGGTCAGCAAAAACTTATCCCACTTAGTCCCATGGAGTGGCTAGTACAAAGCTGAGATTGTCCTTGTACCTGGTGGTCTCCATCCCCTCCCCCAGTCTTGCCAGTCTTGGAAGCAGCCAGGAAAGAGAGGAGGCTGGAGTGGCAAGTTGGGCAGGTGGGGAAGGGAGCCCTGGGAAGACAGGGGAGGGGGGTGAATTTTAGTGCAATAAAGAAGAAAACCCAAAAGAAAGAAATGGAGCCTACTGAGGGGACACCAGGGTCGCAGGGGCCTCTGAGGTCCCTTCAGGCCTAAAGGAGACCCAGAGCCGCAGCCTATGGCTGTGGCGCAGGGACAAGGGCCCCGCGGCTTCCTGGAAGTCCCCTCAGGGTAAGGAAGGAGGCAATGGACAGTAGGCTAGGTCTGCAAGCCAGGAGACCTGCCTGCAGTGTGAACTGGGCACACACAACACACACACCATACTGAGCGCGAGTCCTGGGGTGGAGGTGGCGGAACTTGCCGGGAGGACAGGAAGTGGTGGGCATGCTTTCCCGGCATTCCCAGGCCCCACCCCCGCACGCTGCCCACCGCGGGCATGGATGGCGAGACCCAGGCTGTGGCCTTTCATGGCCCAATGTGTGCGCTGGCAGGCTCCTGGCTCCCGGGAAAAGCTGCTTCCGGTAGAAGCTGCTTGTCCTCTGCATGGGGCCGCTGGGCCCCCGCGGGCTGGCTGCCACTCTCCTGTCGTGCTGTCCAGGGCGGCCCTCCTTCCCAGCTGTCTCTATAACCTCGAGGGCAGGGAGTACAGATCCATCTTGGCCGGATCTTAAGTGACAGAATGGAGGTTGCTGTTGTCATGGAAACACTCAGAGGCCAGAGTCTAGAAGCAACTGCTTTCTTCTCTTTTGCAGCCCTTGGCCAATTTTTTCCATGACCTGGAAGCAGGCCTGCAACTCTTTCTTCTCACTGTCATCTTTTCTCACTGTCGCTGGAGCCCCCCCTCTATCCACTCTGCCTGATGTGCCATGGCAGGTGAGAAAAGTGGGTTCGAGATTAGTTTAATAGTCATGGTTCACACCCACAGCTCCAGCCACCAGCAGATCATCCGCCTGCTCCAGGCCTGAATTCTCTAACATTTTTCTGATAAGCCAGAAGAGGATTACAAAATACCCTGAAAGCTATGAGAAGCTTAAAGACGGTTTATTTCGAGTCCAAGAATTGGACAAGCTTCTTAAAAATGCAAAAGAAGCATGCATGTAAAACAGATATTAGACAGAGGCAGAAGTGGCACCATCTGCCTCCCAGACCTCTTTCTCACATCCCTGGATCCAGCACAGCATGCCCTCGGGGTTCTGGTATCCCCACCCAAGCTGGTGAAAGTGGTTGATACTGAATGAGGTGGTGACAGCTGCTAGGTGGAACTGGCTATGGCGAGATGATGTCCCACATCAGCAGAATATGGCTGGACTCAGAGCTTCATCCCCTCATTTGGATTTGACACCAACTACAGCATCCTTTTAGCCACATCCTCCTTGCCCCCACTGCCTCCTTTTACCCTCAGTCCTACTCTCCATTATCAGCTTTTGATAACTCTCATTGACTCTTTATCCCGCTCCCCCTAAAGCTGCCTCATTAAGTTCAGAATCTTTTTTGCATTCCTAAGATTCACTCTGAAGGGTGTGGCAGTGGAGGGAGTGTGTCTAATGACTTGATTGCTAGTCTTACTCAGGGAATTTTTCCAACATTGCTGCCAACATTACTGATATTTAGGAGTTAGAAGTATTTTGTGGTCAGATTTTACTGGTCATTACAAGCTTGTTTCCAAGCCATTTGGTACATTTTAACCAAAATATACACAATGTCAAAACCTAAATATTTTAGTATGCCTTCGATTTTGGCTTCCATTCTATACGAAATTTCCTGATTGTGAACATATTAATCATCAGGAACAAGCTACTATCTTAATAGTAACTATTCTGTCTTCCAGTGAAATGGGACTGAGGTTCTGAAAGCTTCAAAACCCACCTAGCATGCTGCTTATTTACCACGTTGCAGCTGCCACTCAGCTCATCTGAGCCAAGTCCAGGGCTCTTTCCACTCTCTCACGCCACCTAATCTTCTGAGTTCATTTGTCCAATATTTTATTAGTTTGGTCACTTTTTTTCATCACTGTTAACAGTTGAAGGAAGCAACCTAATACTTTGCAAAATTTCTGTTTACTCAAGAGACCTGATTTCAGATAAGCCCAGGCAGACTCCAGAATTAGAGTCTGAGCTCTTGGGGTCACAACCAAGGTCAGGGAGTTTTAAGGGCAATGGGGAAGGTCAAGAGGGGCTCTCTAGAGACCAACTGCCCAGAGGAAGACTGGGTTCAAGGAAGATCCTTTCTGAGTAATGCTGTACCAGAGGGAGGACCCATGGGAAAGAGGAAAAGGGAAACCTGTGCTGCATGATTTTAGCTACATTGCTTGTCAAATGCATTCTTTTTTTTTTCGAGACTAGATTTTGCTATTTTTGCCTGTGGAACCGCAGGCTCACGTTGCCCAGGGTACCACAGACTCAAGCAATCCCCAGCCTCAGCTTCCCAGGTAGCTGAGATTACAGGCACGCACCACCACGCCCAGCTATTTTTTTGGAACTATGTCTCCCTACGAGCCCCAGGCAGGACTGGAACTGCGATCCCTAGCCCCTGCCGCTTCATAGGCTGACGCTTACAGGCACGAGCCTCCGTGTCTGGCGTCAAATGCATTTTTTGACTCAAGAAAAGGGGGAGATAGGTGTAAAGACAGCAGGCAGAAGAGATAGGAAGAAGATAGTCAAAGGCAAGTTATCAACATTTGTATCTGAAAGACAGGTGACTGTTGGGAACAGACTGACCAAAGTAATTCCATTTTGTTTAAAACCTCCCTTTTGAGACCAGTGTCCTCTCCCTACCCTCAGTGGAAAGTACTCACCATGGCTGGCAGATCCCACATCCTGTTTCTACCTCTGTTTCTACCTCCCCTTATTCCTGGTTGTTCCTGACAACAGCATTGTCCACCTGATAGATGATAGACACCAATATTGTCCTCCTGATAGATGATGAATGTCAGCATTATTGGAATTTATGGGGACGTGTCCCACCATTATGGGAACGTGGGAATATGTCCTGTAGTTATGAAAATATGTCCTACACCTGCTTGCTTGCTTCACAATAGGGGGCAGTGGTGGTTTTGCCCGAGAAAAGGTTTTAACAGAGACTACTCGGGGTCTCTCTTGCCAAGATGGCTTGGGGACTCTGGTGCACCAGTAATAAACTTGCAACTTTGAACTTCACTCCGAGTCCTTGTGTCTTGCTGAGCAGCCCACGAGTTACAAGAGTGATCAGGAAAACAAAAGTAGAAATGAGACAATGACACCATGCTTTTATCTTACAAAAATTTTTAAATAATGCCACTGGGTTTGAAAGTCGTTCCTAAGAAGGGAAAAGCTAACATCCTGCTTTTCCATTGCTTTGCTTAGGTTCAATTCCCAAAGAGCCTGTCACTGCTGGGCATGGTGTCCTTCACCTATGTAGGGCATATGCAGCCTACATGGGCAGCCACTTTCCAGATGCCCGTTAAGAAGCTTGATCTTAGAGTCTCTATGTTGGGAGCCATAGTCCCACTTCTTCAGGGTGATAACAGGAAAAAGAAATAACATGACCAAGCCTAGGCAGCAGGAGCTTGCTTGCAGAAAACCATTTCCTTGTTAAAGAACTCATTCAAAAATCCACATGTGCTTGTCCTCTCAGTATTTGTTGCCACTTACATGAATTGACAAAGAGCACATGTATCCATCTGGATCTTAGGTGTGCACTTAAACCTGGAGTTTTCTTACTTTAATTGCATGCATACTTGGTTTTGGAATACCTCTGTGTATTTAATGCTCAAGAAAATATATTTTAGGTTTAAACTGAAGAATGCTACACCACCCAACTCCTTTATCTTCCAGCCAGACTCCAAATCCCACAGCAGTGTACACGTAGCCAGATAAACGCTGGCAACAAATGTATGAAATCCTGGTTAGACTCAGTGCTGTTTTCTCACCATCTTGCTCTTCAAATTCAAGGCTAAAATAAACACATAGTCAAGCCTGCAGTGAAACTTCTTGGGCAAAGCATAGCTGTAGGCAAATGACTACAGCCAGCCAGCTGCTTTGAGATTATTTCTTTGAGAGGGCAGGGAGTGGAAGTGGGCCTGGTAGTGTCAGGGCTGATTTTTCAGGAATTTCTAGAATAAATATTAGTGTAAATGTGGATAAAAAGAAAGCAGTTTTAGCCACACGGTTCACTGGGAACTGGGTAAGTCATCTAATCAAGACAATAAGAAAAATGCATTATTATGATATTCAAACTCTTGGAAACTTAACAAACTCAGCCACTGATTAAGTGATTCAAGAGTCATCATTTTCCAGTTTATATATTTTTGTTGTTTTATTTTATCATCATCAACTAGTAATGTCTTACTAATTCCTTACCTTTCCTATCCATTAGTCCACTTTCTAGTTCATGAATAGGATTTTACTCAGATCACAGATCAATTTTATGACAGTGTCAGTAACAGTTTAATTCTGAAAAATTACATAGAAAGGAAAAACAATCAAAAAACTCTATTTTCAGTTTTATAGTAATTGCAGTAATTAATTTTTAAGTGTTTATAAAGTGGAAGGGCAGAGTTACTAATATCTATTTCCTTAGTATTTTCTTCCTACCAAGTTTTCTAAATGTGTCAAATTGCTTCCTATTGATAACACTGATTTTATTTACAGTTTAATGTTGGAACATCTTTATTTATATTCATGTTGCTCACCTGCCACTAACACTCAGATGGATTCCTTCAATAAACATCTGTGGACAGACAGATACCCAAGACTTCTGAGTAATGGCCCTTCTATCTTCTATCACTATCATCTCCATGTGATGTTTAGGTGGTATTATAGAAACACCAGCTTGTCACAGTGCAGGTTGGACATAACCTTACGAATACTGACCTAGACATTCGTTGTGCTTTTATTTCTGTTTTTTATCACTCTCTCCTTAACACCAAAAGGGTATTAATGAAACACCTATTATTATAATTGAGTTGATTCACAGGCTGTCTAGTAGAAAGTGTAATGACTCAGAACATTTGTCCATACCTTGAAAAATGTTTACCTAAGAACAGCAAAGCTAGAATTTGGTATATTTACTGAGTGATACCTGAAAGTCCAGGAATATTCTCTCTTGGCATTTCTGAAGCAGAAACTCCAAATGTCATCCAATTCTAACCACAGAGGACTACCCTCATGAGAATTTTCGAAGAGAAGCTGAGTCATGTTGGTACAAACATTGGTTTTTCAGCCTCCCACACCACCAAATCATGGAAAGATTTTAGAGGTTGTATAAATAAAACACAAATATCAAAGTTCATAGTTCCCTTTCAGCAAGTAATGTTTATTTTTGTTTATGCAAAGGATTGAAAATCAAAATGTCAGCTGAAATGAGCTATTCCTTAAATAGTAATGTGTCTGATTGTCAATGAGGAAATGAGAAAGCAGGATTCATACATGTGCCTTATTTCATTAAAATCAACTCCCCCCATCCCTTCCTTTCTCCTTTCCATTACCTAAAGCAATTTGACCCTATTGTTCATAACCCAGATCTTTTTAACTCTCAGCTCTCTTATCCTTCCTATTCGTGCCTACTCTTCCCTTTAGTAATAAGCAAAAATAATCATTCTAGTTTTCATTCAACCTAAGTTCATATTAGGCAGCAACTACATGACATAACCTTCAAAAAGATCAAGATCACCCCCGGACTATATTCAGGGAAGTTCTGTATCTAGAACGAGAGAAGTTCTAGTTCCAATTGACTTTCGCAAACCAAAAAACACCATCTAATTAGCTACTTCCTAAAAGATTTTAAGAGATAGTCAGCATTTAATCTATTTATTTCATTCATGAGTTCAGAACCAGTTGAAAAATAAGACACATGAGACCAACCTGCTGTTGTAATACAACTGTCAGTTGTATTATTGATAAACTAATTGAGAAAAGTGACTTTGGATCTGGGAGGCAAAATACCTATTGATTCCCTGTGTGAACAAGCCCTTCCTTCATCCCAGTACACACCCAAATCCTGGCACCCAAGGGAGAATGTGAAATGCTTGTGCCTGGGGCAGAGAAGGCAGAAAAGAGGAAGCTTACAATCAATTCTAGGAAACATTTGCTCCAATCTGTCCATTAACTCTCCTGTCATCACCCAACAATTAAATGACAGTTGTTTTTATGTTGTTGTTACTGTTGTTTTTGTTTTTGAGGCTAGGTCTCGCTATTTTTGCGGTAGAACCGCAGGCTCACATTGCCTGGGGTACCACAGACTCAAGCACTCCCCAATCTCAGCTTCCCAGGTAGCTGGGATTACAGGTGTGCACCACCACGCCCAGCTACTTTTTGGGACTAGGTTTCACTATGTTGCTCGAGCGGGACTTAGTGATCTCTAGCCCCAGCCACTTCATAGGCTGAAGCTTACAGGCATGCGCCACTGTGCCCAGCTAAATGACTGGTTTTTCTGTAAGAAGGTGGGACTAGGGACCAGGAATCATATTCCAGTGGGTATTCTACCACAGTCATTGAACAAATGAAAGGAGTTTCCCTCCCTATAGCACTCATTTCTAACCCCCTCAGTGAAAAACTTGGAGCATGAGAACATGGCCAGGATAGTGACCTTTGAATCCTATATCATGGCTAATGGTTGCCAGATAAGACTACATAAAGTTAACACCCTCCTTCCAAAAGCTGAGTGAATAGTCACTTGGTCTATATGACCCTATGGCAGAGACACATTCTACTCACACCAACCATCCCCACCCCCAATATTTCCTGCATCCTGTTCAGTTAAGTGAGGTCATGTGACTTAAGTCACAGATAATAAATTGTGAGCAGAACTGACAAGTCACCTCCAGGCTAGGCAACAAGTAGTCCATGCTCAGTTCTTTTGTCACTCTTCTCCTCCACTGCAGTAACTCCGGGGGGTGGGAGAGGGAAGGGGACAAAAAGGGGTGTAGAAATGCAGGATTGGGGTCTCTCTCAACCTAGGTCCTGTAGTGAATGAGGTAAGAAGAATTCAAGAGGGCAATGTGATGGCTATGTAGAAGAGCAACAGAAGGAGGCATTTTCTGGAGTTTAAAATCAATTCAGAAACAAAGATAGTCTCCCACCCCTAATAGAGGGACCTATTAAATATCTGCTCATTAATATTTCAGAGTTTCTGTAGACCAGAAAACACTGCACACCTCTCATTCCTCACCATGCCAAATGGGAGTATTTCCTGACATTACCTTTGAGCCTATTCTACCACTGAATGTTGGACATAAGATGTGTATGGCTTTGATCGCATACAGACCTGATATAGACTAGTAACTGTGGGACTATCAAATATTCCAAACTTGATGTTCAAAACCTTGATATGATGTGACCTCAAGTTGCCTTCCTTGTAAGGGTTAAGGGAGACCTTATATATTTGGGGGAGATTGGGAACAGAGGAACAAAGCTACATTGGTAGCCAGGGGGTGCACTATGACAGTGACAGCCTTGCTTACCAGACACTGAGGTTAAACAAAGCTGGGATTATTTGTGGCCATGAGCTGTGTACAGAAGTCACTCCAGGTAGCTCATCCTGCAACCAAGACAAGAGACTGAGGACATCTTGTGTTGAGACAACAGAGTTACAAGATTGAAAATTGCTTCACTGCTGAATCATTACAGGCAGAACAAATTTCCTGCAGGGTTATACAGACTTAGAGTGAAAATATAATATAGTAAAAAATAAATTACCTTTAAATTAAAACACTGTTTTAGAGTTGCTGCTTATTGTAACCTATCTAATTTATCCTCTCTTATACAAACCACAAGAAACAAAATTGTGAAGTTTCATACAATTGAATCCTAATTTTGCTTTCTTTGTAATTCTGTGGACTCCTAAGGAACTTTATACATGCCCATGACTTTAAATACTACCTGTACGTAGGAGGACCAACTCACAAGCATGCCCAAGACAATTCTGGATTATATCTGCTGTCCTGGTCAAATCAGTTGTACCCTTTCATTCTCAAAAGTCCCTGGTTTGACTGATTATATAATATGACCACCTTATCTACATGCCCAGTAACCCAAATTTCTATTTCAGTCCCAAACATCTTTCTAGAGTTTCATGCACCACCCGAACACTCAACACCTCCATTTATACACCCACAAGCAGAGGCATCTCAAGCTTAACATTTCCTGTTGGAACTTTTCTCACCATTTCCAACCTAGCCTGCTGCTTCTCTAATATACCACATGCCATGAACCCATTTGCTCCAGATACAAAGATAACATCCTTGACACCTGCCTTTCCCCTCATCTCCCACAGTCTTTCACCAGGACCTGCCAATTCAATCTCTGAGATAGATGACAAACCCACCTACTTCTCTCTACTGCTATGATCCAAACTCTCTCTCTACTGAAACCCTGCAATAGCTTCCATCTCCCCTCTTGCTTCTACTGCCTAAACAGCAACCAGAATGATTTTTAGAACTAAATGAGACTGTTCCTTAAAAACCTTTAGTACTTCTAGAATAAAACCTTAAACCCTCAACTCTGGCCCCTAAATTCCTGCATGATTTTGTCCATGTTCCAAGCCTTTATTTCCATCTCACATATCTGTCTTCTCCAGTCACTCTATCCCCCTACTCTTCCTTCAGTCATGGTTTCCTACCCTAGAGCCATGGTATCTCCTATTCTTTCTATAGACTATTACATGTTCACTAAAGACAGTCTCCTTGCCTGTCTAGGTGTGCTGCTAAACTACATTTCCCAGACTCCTTTGCAATGATATTGTCAGCAAATATAATTCTAGGCAATGTGATATAATATATATCACTTCCAGGTCTGGCCCATAAAAACATACCCTACCACCCTTACACACCCTTTTCTGTTGGCTACAATGGAAATGGCTCCCAGCACAACTCCAGTAGACACAGAGAAGACAGAAGATCTTCTGTCAAAATAGGTGCCAGAATGACTGTGTGAAAAGCCACCTCATCATTCTGTCCTCCACACAGGACAGGTACCTGAATAGGAAATACTCTTCCATTGAGCTTAAGCATTATATATTTATGGTTCCATGAGTTAGCACTATTTTAACAAAAATCTATACCTGGCAAATTGATTATCACTACCATCCACACATACACACATAGGATCACATACAGGCACACAAACACAACATACACACACCTACAGTTAATCACACTCATTGTTCATACCTCCTTGTTTTTTGGGTCTGGGTTTATAGGCACTGAGAGGCCATCAAATTTAAGTTACTCGATCCCTTTTTCTCTTCCACCATAGTCCTTCTGGCATTTACTCATTACAGTCAATAGTTTCACATTCCTTTGTGTGGTTATTTGTTTGAAGTCTGTGTCTACAACTGATCCAAAAGCTCCATGGAATGAGAACTTTTGTCCCCTGTGAGTTTGCACTGGCATGACAAACTGTAATCATTTAATTTAAATGTGTGTTTATAATATTTTAAATAGAGGATGAACAAATGAGAAGTCTCTATGGGAATACTTTGTTTTATTATGAAACTACACTCTAGACCAAAATTGTAGAGAATTAAAATACAGATCATGAAATTTTTTCTTTTTTTACCTTTATTCATTCAGAATGAAACTCTGGGTCAATTCACAACCAAGAGAAAATCTTTAACTCTGTCAACAAGCTGAATAATATAACTGTATTGCCCTTACATGTGCAAGCAAGAAATCCATTTTCATTCCTTTCATAAAACCTCTCACAAAACATTTAGATTTCTTTCCATCAAAAAATGCATTAAGAAGATCATGCTTATATAGCTAGTCAGCACAAAAAACAAATGACAATTTATACTGAACTATTTAAGTCTTGCAGTATATATAGTGCTCATAACCCCAAGCTGTAGCTGTTGGTCTTTTCAATGGCATCCATATGTGACTCTGTCACCAATAATGTTAAAAGGACTTCACTAATTTTTAAAAGCTAGAATTACTCCAAAAGTTCTGTATCGTAAATAACATGTGGCATATTGATGGCTAGATCACATATATCTTTCTACAGTCCTCTGCGTAATATATGTAGCAAAATGAACATTGTATAAGAGAAATAGATCAAGCTCTTATATTCTTACCTAACAGTTTAATTATAAGTAATGTCTATTAATATTCCAATGATTACAAAATAAATCAATATTCAATATTAACTGCACAAAATCTAAAAGAAAATGGCCACATTGTCTACTACATTATATACGTAGAGTAAAAGCAGTTAATGAGAAGCCTTTTTAAAAATTTAAAGTTTCTGACATCATTTTCCACCATTCCATCAATTCTTCCTTCTCCTCTTCTTTCCTTTCAGAAAATGACTCCAGTTCAAAATCAACCTAAATGAGATAAGAATGTATTTTTATCAATACAGTACACTAAACATATACTTTTAAACATGGAAATTCAGAAAGATGGATGTTAGAGTTTATAGAATAAGTTTAATCCAGTCACCAGGATTAAGTACGCCTACAATAACTCTGATGATAAGCAATACTTTCAGGGAAAAAAAAAAAAAAAAACAAAGCTCATGCTATTTGAAATGTGCTTTTGATCAGACAGCTCTGCAAAATTCTCTAAATGCAGATATCTAAAGGAAGGCTATTCAAAAAAGCAGGCTTGCCTTTCATAAGTGTTTTTAACTAAGTTTTCTACTTTTTCCTAAACTTATTCTGTCAACCCTGTGTTTTTCCAATAGCTCCAAACCACCACCAGGATCAGTGGCCTTTTCAAACCTCCCTGAGAACTGGGAGTTCTCCTCTGAACCATGGAATTTCATACACTTCTGCACAAAGGGTTATTCCAAATAGGCAGGCCCAACCCACCTGTATTCTCCAGACATCTGCACCCCACTGCAGATGGAATTGAGTCCTTGATTCAACCATGTAACCTGCTGCTTATTTAGGAATGGGAAGAGGAGTTCCCCCTACTACTACTGCTTACTAGAAAGGCCAATGGACAAGAAAGTAGAACATTTTGCTTGTTTCTGGAGCTATTTCTTTCCAAGTTTCATTTGGCCAAACTTACCTTCTGATTTTAATACATCTATAGCCTAAGGTACACATACATACAATCCAAACCAAAGCAATAAATTATCTTTTTGGATTGCTGAATAATATTCCAGTGTGTAAATATACCACAACTTTTTGCACCATTCATCTGTTTTGGAGCATTTGGGTTATTTCCATATCCTGGCTATTCTAAATATTGCTGCAATAAACACAGGAGTGCAGGTTTCCTTTTAAGTTAGTATTTTTGCATCCTTTGGGTAGATTCTCAGGAATGGAATCACTGGATCATATGGTAGATCCACCTTTAGTGTTCTGAGGAACTTCCACACAGCATTCCATAGTAGGCAAAAATTAAAATAAACAGATAAATTATTTTTTAAAAAACTCAAAATATTTGCTTTTTAAAAAACCTTAAAATATTTGCTTGGATAGCATAAAGAAAAATGAAATAAATCCTTGACAAGAAGTAAGACTTCTGATTGAAAATCCCTGTCATAGTAAAACCCTTCTCCAAGAGAGTTTTCTTCTCAGCATCATCACCTTCCTGGCAAAATAAGTGGCATCTACGTAAACAAGAGATAGTCTTTGAAAGTGCTTAGCAGAGAGGACTTTGCTCATAATATGGACTTAATGAATATTTGGCTAATGCTGAGTTCTCTTGTAGCATAATTTATTCTTCTAAATACTTATTGAGTCAAGCATCCACTAAGTGCTGGGGATCAAAGATAAACAGAACAAAACTGCATCAAGGTTAAAATCAAGTTTGGCAGATAAAGTTTGAATTCTTAAAGTTTTATTTGATTTTCTTATGACTCTCTTCAAAAATTGAAAAGAAAAAAGATATTAACAGAGCTTCACAATTGAGTTCTTAGGCATCATTTAACTTTACTAGCCTCAATTTTCTTCTCTGTTATTTAGGGGTAATAATGGTACCAACCTCATAGGATTGTTATAAAGATTAAATACAAGTCACTTAAATATGTCTGACTGACACATGGTTAAGTGCTAGATAAATCTGAACTGGTATTATGATCACTTACCCCCACAGCAGGGCTATAAGGAACTGCCACTTTCTTTGTTATTGCCAGATAGCCTGGGGCTGAGGCTGTAAGTTTATAGTTTCCAGGTACAAGCAATCTCCAGTAATCACCATCCTTTGCTGGAAGGAAAGAAAATATCAAATCACAAGACACAGATGTGAAATGCACAATGCCACCACCTAAAGAATATTCATGAAACCTCAGGTCAATTTCTTCGAGTCTCTATTTTCAAAATGTTTACATGATTTGATGAAATTCCATTGAAAAGAGTAAAATTCTCTCAAAGGAGTCATTTCTTATAGCAACTATAGAGATAGATAGAGATAGATAGAGATATGTCAATGTTAAATTGCTGGCTACCACCAACACAATAATGGATCTCCGTAATTCAAGAGAACTCTAGGTAAAAGATATGTAAACTTCACAAGTAGGAAGGTCAGAGACTGGCCCTGTTTTGATTCCTGAAGTTGAGAGTCTCACTCACTGTTTCTCAAACTGTGACCCAGAGACAACCTCACTGGAATCCCCAAGGCACTTACTAGAAAATTGGATTTCAAAAATTCGGACTGTGATGTCTGTGGTGCCTTCTAGAAAATGCATTGCCAACAAGCTTTCCAGAAAAATCACAAGCAGAGTGACATTTCACATACTTTTGCTCCCCACACACAGCTCTGAAGCCATCAGTCATAATCCCCCTCAGGCACATGACTTCAACCAATTGTCTTTCCTCCTTAATTAAAAGTGCCCGGCAGGTCCCAACCCTGGATAATTCCCAGCATTCTCTATACCTGCCCCCAGTGGCTATAGGAGGGTGGGAAGACTCCCTCCCAATGGACCATGCTGGTCTGCCTCAGATTCATAAACACCAGCCTGACACAGTCCTACTATGCTGTCCTCCTCTCCCTAATCTTTCCACATTCCTGTTTCCCTAGAGTAATGCACAACAGCCACCTGCAAACCCTAATTCACCAGTGCTACAGCAAGACCTGAGACAATGCACTTCTAATTCAGCTGCTGGTTGGGGGCCATACTTTGAGTGGCAAGGTCCTTGAGGACAATTTACTTTCTCCTCTTCCCTACCATCTCTAACACAGCCTCTTTCTCCTCAGTCTCAACTGATGCTTCACTGCTTAAGCCACTGTGAAAACAGAAACAAAAGAAAAGAGAGCCTCCACCACACTCTTCCAATCTAGCCCTAGTCTCCGCATCTCTTTTCAGTTAATACCTCACTTACCTTCTTCACAGGAAAATTTCTGGGAAGATTTGTCGATTCTGTCTCCCTGATGTCTCACCCCTCCTGGTGTCTCCTGGATCCTCCCCATTAGGCTCTTGCCCTCCCTATAAGCAGACTTTGCCAAGATTCTCCTCACGGACACCCTTTTTTTTTTGAGACTAGGTCTTGCTTTGTTGCCCAGGGTAGTCCTGATCCCACGGACTCAAGCGATCCCCAGCCTCAGCTTCCCAGGTAACTGGGATTACAGGCATGTGCCACCATGCCCAGCTATTTTTTGAGGTCTCGCTATGTTGCCTGGGGTAGTCTCAAACCTGCAGATTCAAGCAAGTCCTAGCCTTGGCCTCCCTCCCGAGGCTGGGATTAAAAACTGCACTGGGCCTTTACTTGACACCTTTAACTTTTCCTCCCTGAAAAGCTTTCAGGTTTCCAGGGCAACCTTTGTATTTCTGCATCTCCTCACTACACTACCCTTGAAACCCTGGAATCTCCCAAAGCCCTCTTCTCAGGGTCCATGCCTTTCTGCCTGTAGGTAACCCCTATGTTAGAGTTTCCTAAATTTCACATCATGGGATGAAGAGAAAATATTTGCGTGGAGCACTAGCATCCACAGATAGAAGAGGCAATACTTTTGGCCAGAGGGGATTAAAACCTGGGTACCAACTTCAAAAGTCCCTCCATGAGGGACTGGAGAGCAATATGTTGGGGTAGATTCTAGTGAGTGGGGGTGGGGTGGCACTGAGGGTTGTTGATAAGTATTTGCTGAATAAATGCAGTTTTAGAGGACAAAACATTATGGATTAAAAACTTGTCAATACGTTGTGAATGTGCTGGGTAAGAAAGCAGCGATGGTATAGAGTGGTTTGGGAAATAAAGAATTAATTAAAAGATCTGAAAATATGTAGAGTTTATAACTGAAAATATGATGTTGCAGGGAAATGTCCTGACCAGTGACAGTTAATGAAAATGACTTGGTAGATGTTGATTAAAAGAGTAGGAAGATTTCCAGGAAAATCTATCATTTCCCCAAACTGGGAAAAGGAAAGTGAATTTGCTAATTTAAGCTACAAATAACTAACATCCACTTCAATCCCATAATATCCTGTTTAACCTGGAGTAAGTCTGTATTTATTCTACTGCTCATATGAAGAAATGTATGAAAATCTTAGACACCAGCACACCGGCAGGCCCCTCCTCCACACTTCACTCACTCCTGAGGCCTCCCAGTTAACAGACTTCTTAAGAGAGAACAGCAGGACACAGGTACTGTAATGCAACTATATTTTCTTTTGCCTCTAGAAGGGCACTACCTCACAACTCTGGGGTGTCATAGCTGTGAAGAGGGCGCCATCTGCTGCACCCCAATTTCTAAACACGGTAGATCTCCCTGCATACCTGCCTGACCTGCTCCCACAAAGAAAATTTAATTGGATTTAAGTTGGAGGAAAGAGAGGAAAAGACATATATAAGGTATTTAATTGCTTTGTTTAGAATAGCAGAAGTGGAGCTATAGTAAGTAATCATGTCCTTGTGTAGAAGGCTAGCTCCTCCCAACCACAGCAAAGAACACCAACCAGATGTCACATCGTGTTCTATTCCTTCCACGGAGATGCTGGCATTGGCAATCGGGTTACCCTGAAGGTCTCGAACAAACCCTTTAACTCCACGGTGTATCTATGAAGGACAAGAATGACCAAAAATATTCTGTTAGATAAAAAAAAAAACTGAAAATACAGATCAATTATCTCCTCATTTTCTAGAAAAACAGTGTAACTCCTCATTGTTTAAGAAACAAAACATGCTGAGAAGACCACTGAATTTTTTAGCTTTCTCTACCCTTATATTCAGGTGGACTGGTGAGAAGTAACCCCCTGCAAATTGATGTGTTGTTCTGAGTCAAGGGAAGATTCTGAAGAACATTCTGAACCACCAAAACAAAAATAAATAAAATTTCTAATCTGTAAAGCAGTTCTGGTTCTGGCATATTTTATTACTTTCTTTCTAATTTGGTCACTTTAGTATAATTGATATTCCCTGTTAGTTAACAAGAATATAGCCCTCCAATACTTGTTCACTCTGGATTCATATAAAGATTTGAAATCTACTGTAGATATAGTATATATAATATATAATATATACACTGCATTGTAAATTACATACATATATTATGTAGTATATAGTATATATCCCACACAGTATTGTAACACAGTATATATCTGTATACTGTGCATGATATATAGTATACATACACACAGAGTGATGTTTTGCAATAAATTCATTAGTAGTATTATTATGCTTAAAAATAAATGGCATGAAACACCAGGAAATTTCAAAACTGAAAACTGGGTTTAGAAGGGAAATGGGAAGAGTTGCTACTAAGAATAATCCCTCTGAATTAAGTTGCATCAGCTACTGCAATGCAAACTACAAACAGCTTTTCTCTTTATGTTTACAAAATGATTTAACTAAATCAATATGTGTGTGAAGCAACAGAAAGTTCAGGTCTTTGAGAAAGTATTTCTTCTAGAATAGCAAATGGTACTTTGTTATATTTGATAACATAGCATATTAAGTGCGGGGCCTCTTAAAAGCTTAGATTGCTCCTCACTCCTGTAGAAAATAAATTATCTTTAAGACTGATGGTATTTGATTATTCCCTACAGAAAGTAAAATGAATTCCATGTATCCCTATGTCAGCAGATATATTTAATCAAAGAAAAGCCACTGGTTACCAGCAAATCTTTTTGTATTTGCCAGTTTTTAGGAAAGCAGAATCTCTAAAACTATAAAAATAATTCTTTCTGCAAAGCAATTTACAAATGGAAAAAAGATATATGTATGTTGCCAGTAATAATATTGAATTATTCTAGTGACAGGTAATAATGTAAGGAAAGTAAGTACATCTTAAAAACAAGACATTTTAGGACTTAGTTAATCTCTGACTTTCCCCAAGAATTATTTATGATGGATCAATCAAAATTGTAAAAGATCAAAAAGCAGCCACGAAAACCAGCTTGTTGAATGAAACTCACAGAATGGAAATATCACTGGGGACTAGAAAAACTGTGGAGGAAGGGAAGGGATGCACACCAACATGACCTCAAGCAGTAAACCAGTGAAAAATTCTTAACGAGAGGGCTAGTTCAAGAAATTTAGAAAACTTGTGAAAATGAGTTAGCCACCTACAAGCAAGGTATGCCATGTCCCAGGAACACAGTCCATCACCCAGCAAAAGGACACTGCCACAGAAAAGGAAGAAACCAATGGATTCAACATAAATCAACAAACAACAAGGAGAGAGTTTGAATGAACAGAGGGGGTATGGGAGGAAGGGGATGGCATTCCAGCAACCATTTACCTACATAAGAAATTAAAAGAATGAATAAAATATTTTTAAAAAGAAAAAAAATGAATTAGCCACATGTATTTTATTCATCTTAGGCGCTATAATCTGACATTACCACTATTATTATCCTTAGAGAAATGAAATTTTAAATTCCCTCATCATTGGAAAATAAATCAGACAAACTTTTTGAAACATACAACTTCAGAGAAGCCATGCAGCCTTGCTTTAAGCACAAATACAAACATCAATACTCAGCTCTTTAGTGTTTTCTGTCTCAGCAACCCAGAATGTTAACTATATCCCGTTTGCTGAAGGAGATCACAAAAGCTCTAATTTCACTCTTGAGTAGAGAAGCTATTTACCTGTCACCCCTGTTGTGCTTTCTCCTCAGAGTCCAGGGCATTTCAATCAACCAAGACAAAAGAACAGCAGCCAGGAGATTCTCCACTGTGGCTAGAACTGTTTGTATCAGTAGCCCTTAAGCCCAGATGAACTTAAGGGTCACCCACAAAACTTCCTGAAATGGAGATTCTGCTGGGTATATGATACAATGAGGAGACTTGAAACTCACTTTTTAACAACAATCTAGTTGACTGTGACACAGGTACCTGTGAATGATTCTTCAAAAAAATCTTTGGGCATCTTGAGAACCAGACTGTTCTAAAGCTATTGAATGGGAAACTCTCCTTCTTAGCCAATTATTTTCCCTAATTAATGTGACAATTCCAGTTTCTGAAAACCATCCTTAAAACTCTTGAAGAGATTCCCTCTCAACCAATTACGGAATTAGGCCTCCTAATCACCTCTTTTCTGTGAGCTGTAAACTAGTTCACACTTAGACTTTTGGCCCAGGTGCTCAGTTACTAATCCTCATCATTAGCTGTTTCACTGTCAAAAAAGTAATTACAAAAGAGAATTGCTAGCAGATGTCACTGATATTTCATCAGTCTTTAAATCAGTGTCCTCTAAGGCCAACAGGATGGACCTTTCAAAGTAAGTAATACCCTTCCTACCATACCAGTTGGCACCAGAATACTATTGCCATATCAGAACAGCTCACCTGGACCTGAGACAGAACAAACTCTCATTCTTAGTGTCCTAAAACAGAACTGTATGAACTACCCCTGATCCTCCTTCTTTTCCGCTTGTTTCTATACATGTACTCTGTGATGGATGGATGGATGGATGTACAATATGAATATTCATGAACCACAAACAAAGCCTATTTTACCCATAGCTGACATGTTTTCCAAACGCAGCATCCTCATTCTGGGTCATATGGATTTCCCTAGACAAGAAACCTCTCAGGAGACCACTGCACACAAGACTTAAGCTGTGAACCGCCATCTTAACCTGGAGATTGTGTTTACCTGCTCAAGGTAACTAATGAGGGAGTTCTTGTTATCCTCCCAGTAGCTCTTCAGAGTCTCCTCAGGTGGAAACTTTTCACAACTAAGCTCCACAGTGATCTCAAAACAGTTGCTGCTGAGGTAATTGAAGTCTTGCATTCCTGTCAAGACAATAAACGGAAAGTTAAAATGTGCATGGGTGGCCAAAATTCTACATAGGCCGTTCTAATGAATGGAAAGCCAAATAAAAGACACACCAACTTGTGCATTTTTTGGAAGCTGTTGGGAAACCACATAAGAAATTGTCTATCATTAGCAATAGAACAACATACTTAGGAGATAATATGATTTCAATAGCACAAACTCCCTCAGGTTCTTGAGCAACCATGTAACTTAACACATAGCTGCTGTAGAGTCACACTCCACGTGGCTGGAAGAAGGTCTCCAAGAAGAAATGGGAGTGACACCATCAAAGTGGTGAAACAAAAGTTTTCTACATCTTCCCCCACAAATGACACAATTAATCAACTAGAGACCCTTTGTGGAGGCCCAAGAGCCCATACCATTGGAGAAAAATAAACAAGCCCAGACACACTGGAGAAGAGGAGCTATTTCACTTAACCTGTGGCTATGCTCTCCCAGGGTGGCACAATTCTGTCCCAGAGAGGCCTAATTAATAATCTGAATACCACATTGCAAAGGCAAGTGTATAGTCAGTCAGACTTGGAATACTCTCAGACAGAAACTGGGGGTATGTTAGCTGGAGCATAAAGGCTTAAAAAAAGTATTATAAAATAAAATAGCCACAATGTGTTAATGGACATACAATATAAAAAATATTTAAATTGTGAAATCAAAACAAAATGGAGGGAGAGGAAAAGGCAGTTTTTGTTTGCAATCAAAGTTAGATTGTGACCAGATTAAAGTGGATTATTATGTCTATATTTTACAGTGACTTTTGTCAGTGACAAAACAAAACCTACAGTGGATTCAAATACTGAAAGAAAAGTGAACCAAAGCATACCACCACAGAAAATCCTTAATTCACAAAGGAAAGGAGCAAGAGAGGAGGAAAGATTATAAAACAGAGAGAAAACAATAATTAAGCTTGTATTATTAAGTCCTTACTTATCAATAGCAAATTTAAATATAAATGGATTCAATTCTCCAATCCAAAGGCACAAAGTGGCTGAATGAATTGGAAAAAAACACCCAATATGAATTCAGTGATCACTGAGTATCCACTGTGTACAAGACAAAATGATAATGATATTTATAATTTCAACAACATGGTGGGGTTCAATGGTGACCACACCTGAGAGGAAAAATCCCCAGTATATCCAAATATTAACAAGGATATAAAATAATGGTACTCCAATAAAAGGAATAAATATTAAACATTTTAAAAATAATATTCACCAGAGATGATTCTGCACCTATAGCAATTTTTATTTGAACTTGATTCAGATTAATAATGGGTGTTGTCAGTGTCCACACAACTGCTTCCTCAAAGCCAGCAGCCCACACCCAAATTGTTAAGTGTCAGCTAACAAGTGCTCACAGCTGCTTCTGTTTTCTGGAGAATTGCTGATAGGAATCACCTAACTTAGTAGGTTAGGCCTTCCCCTCTCCCAAGCCCTTCCAGGCAGCCCAATTAGTTACAACCAGTAACTAATTGACATGAGGTAGCATGGTCCCCTTGCCTCAGAACAGGCCTACCCTGCAGGTGATTGCTTGCTTGGGCCTCATCCCAATGGCTCAGAACAAGGTTAGCCTTCCCCTGAGCCACATCCTTAATTCTACCCCCATACTAACTTTGCTGCCCTCACTTCCACACAGGGTTTTCCCTAAAAAGCACTCCCTCTACATAAACTATGAGCATCTGAGTCCCCACCTCTTCTAGACACTGAGTTCACCTACATTGTAGGAGATAAAGTCAAAGCTTTCTTGACTAAAATTAATACCATCACTTATTACTCTTACTCATTATCTTAATGCCATTACTTATTACTCATACTTATATTACTAATTATTACTCTTCTAATACTACTACTACATGGTATATGATAGAAAATAACACTATTATTCAAAAAGGTAATTCCAAGGAAATTACAAATGCTTCTATAAAAGGGAAGTATAAAATTTCTTCCCACATGCTATGTTTAACATAGTGTAAATTCAAATCTGACATAGACTTTATTTCACAAACTGTAGGTGCTAATTCTGATATGATGCAAAATATAAACAATATAAAAACAATAAACAAAGATTGGGAAGAATATTTTTCTCAAGACATAATTTAACAACAACAAAAAAAAAACACCTCAGACCCAAACCCTATAATTAGCTAGTGTTACTACTACCGTACTAATTTCCTTTTTCATTTACAGGAGGACCACAGAAATTTATCCATAGACAAAAAGGGGAGAATATATCAGTATTTCACCCTTCATCCTTGGCAGAGGCAAGTATCACACCACTCTCAAAGTACAGGGAATCATAAATACAAGAGCTCTGGGAAGTTCTTGGTAGAGCAGAAGCTGTAATAGCTGCCTACTCATCAAGAGTATATTTCCTGGTTGCTGTGCCCACCATTATTATCCCAGCATTTAAGAAACGCAAAAACGTATGCAGACCAAGATACAATAAAGGTCAAAGCTTGCCCCTACATTTACTTACAGTCAAGGTATTACTAACATAAAGATGCAATCTTGTTCCCAGAGTTGGAAAAGTAGCATAGTGATAACTTAATTAAGAGTTTTCCATTGAAACTCTGATTCATTTTCTAGACCTCTTCAGTTAGCATCTTGATTTTTAAAAATTAACAAAACTGCATTTAAAAAAAAAACTTTACATAGCAACCATTCATGTAGAAAATGGACTAATTTTAACAGATGAACCATAGATTCAGTTCATGTCTTAATGACTGAGGGGAACTGGAGATTCTCTACACCTCATTCCCTCTCTACACCTAAATGTCAACTACAATTAAATTAATCACACATTAAAGAGCAAAGTGGAATCTCACCACCAGGCACACTGTACCAGGCTGCACCATTGGTTGTTCCATCTACAAAGCTGCTGTCATCATCATTCTTGCGACATGGTGGACGATTGGGGTCCGACATGGGGGGATTGAAAGAGGAGTAAGCCCGAGCCAAGCTCTGGAAGATGGCATCATCTGGGCAGGAGCTATACTCATGGGCAGTCCCTGAAAAACAAAGTCACAGGGTTGAAGAGACTGGCATGACCCAAGGAGCACTGCATGTTCCTGGAGAGTGATCTGGTGCTGACTCTTGATGATGTATCTTTATGTTACATCTCTTTGGGAACAGAGTAGTTTAAGTACTCTATGATTACAGTTAGGTTTTAGGTTATGTAATTTCTGCTCCTGATAGCAGAAAGTAGAAATTAGGTAAAAGGTACTTTCCACTGATGAAAAGGTAACAAGTTCATAGTAAACTGGATATGAGGAAAGACTAGAGAGATTTCCACTGTTAAAAATTTTTATTTAAAAATCTGTACCCAGACCAACCTCATAGTCACCATGCACTGCTCTCATACATAGTACTTCATTATCTAACTTTAGAGTTAAAAATAAATCTTCAATAGGTATTATGGAACTATATGAAATATATTTTGATATACTGTATTCTTATTCATGTATTATAAATTATGACAGGCCACTAAATTTCCAGCTATTGACAAACCTTAATGATGTTTTGCCAAAGACTTTGTTCAAAATTCAAAGTTTTCAATATCTAAAATTATCATCCTATGTTGACAAAGAGCTAACTCTTCAAAAATGCTATCGATCTAAAGCAGGAAATGTGCAGCAACAAAAATTAAAACTGAACATACCTATCTGGATAAAGATGGCTGTGCCTGAAGCAGAACTAAAAGTAGCTAGAGAACACCAAAGTGTCTCCCTGAAACTACTAGAAATAGTTCCAAATACAAGGCAATGAGAGTGTCATTAACCACTTGTAGAGAGAGACCCACAGGGGCTCTGATTGAGCACCAAGAAGATGCCTCCATTTCAAGCCACCTTGATACAAGTCTACATAGATTTTATTAGCTCTTTGTTTCATGTATACTAGCATGGACACTTTCATGACTTCTGTCTTAGCCTCAAGATCATATATCTCTTTACCTAATTTTTTTTAAGGTTACAGTCTTTTTCTGCCAATATATATGTCCATACCATGTGAAATGGAACATGTTCCTGAGAGGCACCAGTATTTCTATAAGCAAAATCACATCATGACCAGTTTCTTTAAAGAATATTACAGAAATCTGCCTAGAAACACCACTAAAGTCATTTCCACCAGGAGCCAGTAAATGAAGCAAAAAAACACCCACCAGTCCGTGTCTCATCATACGGGTAATTGGCCACAAGGTCCCCACCATGGAGATTGGCTGAAAGCACGAAAGGAATATCCATGATCCAGTGGATGACAGCCTTTGTCTCAGGAGCAAGCTGTACTCAGAATTAGAGATCAAAGGATTATAAAATTGATAGTCATTGGTGGGAGCGCTTGATTTAAAAAAGGATATATTAAGGGTAAACAAAAACAACATGACTGAAAGTTGTTCATATTTCAAGTACTTTACAATTTTCACAGGAAATAAGCCACAGAAGCATGCCTATCTCTCTCTTGCTCAGATATGTCAACAGTGCTTATATTTTCTTAGAAGCTCTACTTTTGTGGATTGCCAGCCTTTTCTCTCTTTGTAAACTGAAAACCCGCATACAAATCACTTACAAAATTGGGGACAAGACCGTCTGCTGTTTGTTAATAATGGCTAAGGATAAGATAAGGAGAAGAGAAAAGACTTCAACTGCAAAACAGAGTTCTTCATGATGTTTCAACTTGAGAGCATGTGGTAGACTTCCAATATTTGCTTACTATTTTTCCAGTTCCCAGTTTCAAATACTATCCTTCCAAAAAGAAAATATTGGGTCCCTTTCAAAGTTCACTGTAAAACATCAATTTGCTTTGGAATGATCATCTTAAATTTTGAAACAAAGACAAAAAGTTTCAGGAACTCATGTTATCTTTTGAATGATTCACAGTCCCTGGTATCTTGGGAAGAAAACAAAGGATGGAAGAAATTTATGCCAAAGAATAAATCTGGAGTCAAAAGCTTGATATCTTTATGTGATAAGTTTTTAATAGTAACTAGGAAGAATCTCAAACTTTCAAGTACTTCTGTGAGTTTAAAATAAAAAATAAGTTTGTTGGAGATATAGTCTATTCCTTGGGACAGAAAATCCAATAGTATCAGTAGGGTTTGATGATTATAATTATTTATATCTCTTTCAGTTTATAAAAAGCTTGCACATGCCTAATTTTTGAACTTCATAACATCCTCTTTGAATAGGAAAAGATGCTCATCCCCATTTCACAGGGAGGAATCTGAAGGTCAGATGCATTAATAACATGTCCATGTTCACACTGTTCGAGTCAAATCCATTCTATGAAATAATAAAACCCAAGTTCTTTTTAGTATATGGACTTCAGTGTAACAAAACTATCCTATTTTTCAGTTAACTAGATAATTATAATTACAGAAAAGGATAACTTTGAATAGAGTATAGTTTTTATTATTATTGGATTTGTTTATCTTATTCTCATTACCAAGAAAAATGTTCAGAGTAGAATAACAACAGAAAATAAGTACAAAGAAAATATCTTTACTCATAATTTTATCCCTTAAAGATACCCACTGCTATCATTTTTATGTATCAATCTCAGCCCCTTTCCAATACACTTAAATAATTTTTAAAGTGGACAGTAATAATCATTTTGTACCATGCTATTTTTACTTAACAACAGAAAACACTTTTCCCGTGTCACTGAATACCCTTCTAAGTTATTATTTTAAAGGTTGGGAATAATATATTGTTGGGAATAATATATGTTGGGAATAATATATTCCCATTTGTGAATATATTATTCTCAAATCTTAAAAATATGGTAGTTAATTCTTAGTAAACATGTTCTGTGCAACCCACTGAATTCTGACATCTACACCCTGAGATATGGGGTGGCATGTTCCCCCATTTTACAGGTGGGTAAACTGAGACAAACAGAAGCTATGGAACATGAACTCACTCGAGTGAGAGTATCCTGGTACTTTTATCATATATCTTCAGTACTCCATGAAGAAATCTATGGAGCACCCCTAAGATTAAGCCAATTGCAGTCTGTCCTTAAAGTTTCCATCTAAGGACAACAAACACAGCTCAAATATTATGTTCTATAATTAGATGACTTTTGCTCCTAAAATATATTAAATTAAAAATTTAATAAATAAATTAAATTTAATTTAATATATTAAATATTTAAATATATTAAATAAAAATATATTATATTCCATTTTCATCACAAGTTTAGCCATTAAACATAAGAATAGACTTAACACAATTATTTGATTGATTTTATCCAAGCAATCTAGGCAAAGGCTCCCATATGAATCCAGATAGCAGCAGAGGTGACTAGGTTGAAGAAAAATGAGAGAAATGACTTACTAGGAAAACTCTGGAAGAGCAAGAGAGGGCTTTCCTTCAGAGAGGTTTCGAAAAGTAAGGAGAACATGGAAAGGACATTGTAAAATGAAAGCTCCTCTCAATTTTCTGTTATTGGCATACACACCCAAGACCTCCCCAATCAGTTGCTGTGAGAATCTGTATTTTTAACCCAATTCCTGACATACCAAATATAAATTCACCTGAAAATTTAAAAGCCTCTACCAGAGACCAACTAATGTTATGTTCTAAGACTACATGCCTTTGGGTCTTAAAATATATTAAAACTGCATTTTCATGGCTGGTAGACTGGAAAATAGGGGCTATCACAGTATTAAGGAGTGAAACATCCAGTAGCTGATAGAGGCCAAGGGAAACTTGAATGACCCTGGAAATATAATAAAATAAGGAAATAGTACTTTCCAAGTTCTCACTTAGGAACAGTACTAGAAGTAGTTGATAAGTCCAACTGGAAATTTCTGGAACAATAGAGGAGGAACTGAAGGCTGCCAAAAGAGTTCTTCTCCACCCTTCCGCCACGATGGGCTCTTCCTCCCCTCCAAGCAATTGAAAACAATGTTCAGACAATATTGGTTTGAAAGGATACCAAATGTTTGGTGGATGTGGGAATGTATCCATCTATCCTTGGAGTACAAAACAGAGAGTATTGGAAAATTATGCTGAAACAACAACAGTAGTTCAAGGTTCTGACCTCAAGTACCTTATAAAGATCAACTCTTTCAATCTTTAGAACTCCTCTCTGAGGTAGACACTATTGTCACCTCCATAGCTCAGATGAAGAAGTGGAAGCACACTGTGATTAAATAACTTTCCATACCAAAATGACAAGTATAGAGCCAGTACTTGAACTAAGGAGGCTGCCTCCAACATCAATGCTAAACTATCACGTGATTCGACAACACTGAGATTTTATTTATTTGTTTGTTTATTTTTGAGACTAGGTCTCGCTATTTTTGCCCGTGGAACTGCATGCTCTCGTTGCCCGGGTACCACAGACTCAAGCAATCCCCAGCCTCAGCTTCCCAGGTAGCTGGGATTACAGGCATGTGCCACCACGCCCAGCTGTTTTTTTTTTTTTTGGAACTAGGTCTAGCTACAGGCCCCAGGCGGGACTCGAACCGCGATCCCTAAGCCCCGGCCGCTTCATAGGCTGAATCTTACAGGCATGAGCCACCGTGCCCGGCCAACACTGAGATTTTAACCTGATCTTCTGAGCTCACAAGTCTTTTTAAACAATAGGGCAATAGTTTGTGTGCAAAGATCACCATGGAGGAACCTGAGAAGAGTTGGGATGAGAGTTGGGAGAAGCTGAGAACAAGAAGCTGAGAACAGAGGCGGAGCCGGCTGCCTGCGGGCCCGGGTCCTGGCCCGCAGAGCTCCCTTACCAGCGGGGAGCAGGGGGGGTCAGGCCTCCTGGGTAAGTCCCCCAGGAGGGGGGATGGGGTGGGGAGAAGCAGGTCCCATCCGCCAGTAAGTGGCTGCTGACAGGCAGCCACTTACAGCCAGCCTGGTCAATGCCGTGTAGCCCCCAGCCCCTGGAAGCCAGGGGTATGGAAGGGCGTGCCGCAGGCGTTCAGTGGGGGGGGGGGGGGGAGGGAGTGCCCATTCATCTCTCTCTTACTTCTTACTCCAGCTAAACTTCAGAGGAATCAGAATATTTGCAACACCAACCCCAACATAGAACGGATGAGGGACCGGACAAAGTCCAGCCCACAGGCCTGAGCTGGACCAAGCAGATGGACAACCAAGTGAATCAGTGCATGGAAGACCAGAAAAACACCAAGTACACTTCCCCACTTGCCGGGTCAAGACCCAGGTCTTCATTTTGGAGACTTATTCAAGGAGAGCAACACACCCTCCCCTCATTACAGGAGAGGAGAGGATAACCAAGAGGGGATAATGGGCCCCACATCAAAACTGCAAACTGAAGCAAAGGAGATGATCTTCAAAGACCACCCGCAGAAGCCTGAACTCACAAAGAAACTTCTTGACCAACACTGGCTGGGGGCGAGACCCAGAGCCATAAAGAAAAGCAGCAAAGCAATGGAGATGGGATTGCATTGGAGAGGACGGCCTACAGCAAGAAAACATGGACAGATCACAAACGAATATAACCTGGCCACCCAACACAAACTTAAGACCGAAAATCTAACAGCAAGGATCGCCTGGACCCAACAACGCAGTCCCTCACCCAGAGAAAAGACACTAACATAAGAAAGAGACTAATAGACTTAGCACAGCTAATAAGCAACAAAGAGTGGGGTTTGAGAGAATGAAAGGGGCACCAGAGGGAGAGGGAGGAGGGAAAAAATAATAACATAGAGGTTGTAACCTAAAAACCAAATAAAAAAACTATTTAATAAAAAAAAAAAGAAACTGAGAACAAAACAAGAGTCAGGACCCACTGCACATCAGTAGAGGCAGAGATGAAGGGCCTGAACTAAAGCAGTAAAAGTACTTTGCAGAAGAGATAGACTAGAGCCAGGCTAGGGAAGTTAAATCAACGAGATATATGATAACTAATTCCTGGCAAGCGGTGACGGACAAGGCTTTAATGATGGGTTTCCAGGATGAAAGAAGAATGCTTTTCAGAGAGTCTATTTAGACTTAGTCGAGGGAAACTTCAGGCCCTGGGTGCCACCAGATAGAGGGACTTCATAAACAAGTAAAAGAGAGGAAGGGAGAGCCAGAAGAGGAGATCTGGAATCAAAGGGATGAACCTGGAAGACCTTTTATAATAAATGACACTGAAGGCACAGGCCCGATGGGAACCTACAGAGAGAACCTACCTCAAAGAGGACCTGAAGGTCAAAATTTAAGCCAGTGCAGGAGAAACAGGGAAAGAAACTAAGTAAAACTTTGAAACACAGTAGAAGAGGTAGGAAAAAGCAGAGTTCTGCAAAGCAAAAAAGAAGTACTGGGTAAGAAGACACAAGATCAACAGTGGGATTTGCTGGAGTTGGAGCAGAGCAAACAGACTGAGGGAGGTCTGAGTAAAGACCAAGATGACAAGACACCCACAGGTGGACCCCTCCCTTCTCCTTCACTTCCAATGCCCACTCCCCAATTACCCTGTTCGGTTCTAGAGGCCGGGACTAGCTTTAAGGCTCCTTCTTTCCAGCCTGGACTTTACCATCATAGTGAAGGATCCCATACTGACTTGACTTCTGTGGCCTCCACTGTGATGAAGATATTGGGACAAGATTCCACAGACTTAAGGGTAGAAGCCAAGAGAAGCACACACGCTCTCTACCTTTGCGTTCTGGTCCACTATTTTCTTCAGGTTTTTCAGCAGGTGGTTATTTGGGCCACCTTCTTTCTCATTGACATAAACGATGCGATCTAAGTCGGGGAAGTTCCGGTTTAGGTCTATTCCCTGCGCGTTGCTGCGGCCCACAAACCAGTCCTTCAACTCACCAGGCTGAAAAATCAGGGAAAAATCATCACTTATTTATTATTATTATTATTATTATTATTATTATTGTTGGGTTAACTAGGATTTTCATTGATAGTTTTTAAGGTAGTTTATTAAGATTTATTAAGATTATTTTGACAACCCTCTTAGTGGTATTTTCACGAATTGACTAATATAAACATGAAGGAACTAGGTACCTTTTATGGATATTAAAAAAAATTTCAATGAGTAACATTTTAAATGTTAATATTTAAAGGATATTTGTCATCAAATGGTTCAAAAATTCAATATAGATTAGCTAGTAATAGATAATGTGCTTCAAAGCAAACCACTTTTAAAATATTCATTGCTTCTGTAAACCACAGCAATCCATTTTTCAAATGTTCAAAAGAACAAACTGCTAAAATAAGATCAGAAGCTGCAAATGAGCTTACCATTAATCATATATTAATCTTTTATATATAGTCTTCTTATAGTCTTCAAGAAAAATATAAGAACTATAATAAAAATTCTAGAGCTTTTTAAGTTGAGGAAATTCTGCTGAATGCTAAACCTGTCATTTCACTAAGGGTAATTTAACAAATTTCCAAGATATTCAGCTATATTCCATAACGTAGATTTTATTATTTTACTATTAAATTGCACCTAATCTTTGGCATATGGATAAATCCCATATTCTTGAGGTCTTGACAGCCAGGAACCTTATACTATAAAGAATATGGCTGTAGAACAGAGGCTACTAGAGGGGAAGGTTGGGGACAGGGAACACAAAGGATAAGGGCTCCACCGACAGCGATGAGGGACTATGGGTGCATTGGTGGTGGGCATTGTACATGTCACACAGCTGAAGAGTCATGCTATACTTCTGAATCATAAAAAATGTAGTGCATCAATGTTACCTCAGTGAAAAAAAATTAACAACAAACAATACATTTAAAATTCTATAACAGAAAATAGCATGATAATCTTTTGTACAATATCTATTACAATTGTAAATAGCACCTTTATTATTAAATGATTCCATCTTCTATGCTACTAGAATTTTTTTCTCTCATAACTTTAGAAACCATATCAAAATTAGACTTCTTTACAGTAATCACCTGTGTTTCTCACAATGCCAAACTACCTGGTAATTGGACTTTTATCTTTAAGGTGAAAATAGATTTCTCAATTGCATGTGAACGTATTAAATACATACTTTAACATATTCTCACCCCACCCAAACAAAAAGAAACCATGTACCATATAGCTTTCTTAAAATGACCCTACTGAAAAGTATTAAATTATTTTTACTTTACAACATAAACCCTGGCAATTATAACTGGAAATCTGAGCCTACTAGAGGGGAAGAATGGGAAGAGGTGGTGAAGAAGTGGGGAGGGGGTGATCTGTGGTCTAAGACGGTGGGTAAGCTTTGGTAGTGGGTGTGGTGTGGTGACATACATGTGAATCTGTTCCCCTAAATCATACATAGTGTTGTAAACCAATTTTATCTCACAAAAAATATAAAAAAACAGTTCAAAGAAGGAGAGCTGGGGTTTTTGTTTTGTTTTTGTTTTCTTTTGTTCTGTTCAGGTTTCAATCTTACTCGTCATGCATAAAAATTAAACATCAGTACAACAGATCAGGTCAAAAATCTTCCTTGACAACAGTAGAGGGCGCTGTGACATCATCTCATTTAGCCGCAGGGCCGTCAGTAAATACTCAACATGGCAGTAGATGCTTTTTCATACATGTAGATTTTTAAAAAGAAATGCACCTAATGTAAATGTGAATATATAAATATGATTTATTTAATAACGTAAACAAAACATTCATTTGAAATTGAATTATTTACAAAATGTCCCACTTGTAATTCCTGCTGAAGAAATTCCCTTTCCTTCTCAAATGTTTTCTTACCATCAAGTTGACTATCTCTTGACCTGTCTATAAACTTCACGTGATTGCACTACTTACAAATGGGCAAACTCACACGCAAAATGTACAAACACACCTGACTTCTGAGAAGCACCCCCATCCTATGTGCTCACTCACCTGAGACGCAGCCTTCTCAAAGCCATCAGGGTTCAGGGAAGGCATGATGTGGATCCGGGTGCTGTGGATGAGCTTGACGATGGTTTCATTGCCCTTCTGGTATTCATTGCACAGGTATTGAGCCAAGAAAATGAGCAGTTCCCGGCCAACAGCCTCATTACCATGCATGTTCCCAATGTATTTAAATTCCGGCTCACCTGGAAAAGACACAAAGACATAGTATGGAGACTTTGCTAGCTTCAGAAGAAGGCAAATGGCATGTAGTGCCAAGTAGACTGTGCATCTTCTGATATCCATAGTTGATGGCTTCATTTCCCTCCAGAATTAATATCTAAGTCAATCTACCTGAAATATCAAAACACGCCAACTGCCAATTCTATTTTTCTCTTTCCTCAGTTACCCCACTGCTATTGACTGAACTCTAAGCACCTCACCTACCCCCGCCTTCATATACTGAATCCTTAACTTTTAAAGTTGATATATTTGGATATATAGAGAAGGAAATTAAGATTAAACAAGGTCATATTATGGGTTCCTAAACCAATAGGACTAGTATCCTTATAAGACAAAAAATATACCCTCTTCTTCTCATCCCACCCTCACATTTTGACCTGCATGGAAAACACCAATGTGTAAGAACCCAGGAAGAAAGCAGCTACCTGCAAGCCAAGGAGAAAGATTCAATCAGAAACCAACCCTGCCAGCATCTTGATCTTGGACTTGCAGATTTCACAACTGCATACAAATTCATTTCTCTGGCTTAAAATGGCCCACCCAGTAATGTTTGGTTGTGGGGGACAGGGGAAAAAAAAAAAACCACTCAATCCAAGAACTAGTAATAATAACACACTGTATGCTTCCTACTGAATAGTCACTGAATTTGGCATATTCCCTTATTTAGTACTCACTGAGTGTCTACAAGTCATTTTTATCCATCACTATTTTAAGATGAGCAAACTGAAGCCCAGACTTATTGAGAGACCTCGCCATAGTTGGATAGTCCATGAAGCCAGAATCCAAGAACTGGTCTCATTTAGTTAAAAGTTGGGGGGGGGTTGTTTTTTGTTTTTATTTTTGTTTTACCATTATGATGGAAAGCATTGGTTTCTAGAGCCAGATGTAGAGGTTCACACCCTAGCACCAATTTTTTTTCACTTTATAATTTTTTTAATTGATTGGACATACATATTTTTTTACATCATTTTCTACCCTGAGGTTCTCCTACCACCTTAACACCAGTGAACCATCTTAATCTCTTGTGCCCATCCTTCCCCCAATTTTACCCTCCTCTTCCTCTCTTGCTCTATGCTTCAGTTCTGTTGGCAGTTTTAAATTATTCTTGTCCATTTGTTTGCCAAACACCCATTCGTACTGCTGGCCTTGAGCAACTGATTCTAGCTCTCTGAGACTCTGCTTCCTCATCGATAAAACAATGCCACAATTTTTACCTCATAAGTCGATTGTAAGAATTTATTAAAATAATGAATACAAATGCTGAGGATGGTGCATGGCAGATAATCAGTGCCGTGAGCTGGCTGTAAATAATAGTAATAATCATAATACATCCCATTATCTTGTCATTGTGAGGTGACTTGTCACACATCTATTCTAATTTTCTCTTTACAACAGTTCACTAAAATGTGAACGACAGATATTTTTATTCTTATTCTCAAGTGCAGCCCAGAGAGAATTAAATTTTGCTGAAGGGCACAGAATTCAAACATAAAGCACCATTGTCCATTTCTGCTACTCTTCATTGCATTTTAGAACAAGTAATAAATTTGCAGAACACAGCAGCAGTGACATTAATGAATCCTGTTGTTCCGCTCCTCTCTACTTCTTCTATCCCATTTCTTCACTGAAAAGAATTTTCCCATTTTTGAAATTACTGGGACTGTTCATCCCTGGTGGAAGAATAGAAGTTGGAGCTATTTTTCTCCTGGAAATGTGTTATCTTAATAAACATTGCATGAGATTCCTGTATGTTTGATTTAAATGACAGTTAACCACAGAAAACCATGTCCTTGTGTTACCTCCCAGTCTGAGCTTTAACTAATCTTAATCTAAGGATCAGATGGGAACAGGATCAGTGCTATTTATATTCCCCTCATTTTTTACTTTGAGTGAAAGTCTCTAATAAAACAGCCCCTAAGGACATACCCAGAAGATAAAAGGTATTTTCTTTGCTTCTGGTTTCAAACATCATCATGACCTTTTTTCCTTTCTGCCAAACTAGTGTTTCATAGCTTCCCTTTGCAGGATGTATTCATTTGGTTGAGACTCAGAGAAATGGCAGTATATTCCATTCCAAAAGAAAATAGAGACCAGTCTACCGTGGTGGCGTGCAGCTTTAACCCCAGCCTAGAACAGGAAACTGAGACTGGGAATTGCTTGAGTCGGCGGGTTCGAGACCAGCTGGGGCAACATAACAAGACCTAGTCTCAAAAAATAGCTGGGTGTGGTGGTGTGCGCCTGTAATCCCAGCTACCTGGGATACTGAGGCTGGGGATTGCTTGAGTCCATGGTACCACAGGCAACACAAGTCTAGTCGGAAGGAAGGAAGGAAGGAAGGAAGGAAGGAAGGAAGGAAGGAAGGAAGGAAGGAAGGAAGGAAGGAAGGAAGGAAGGAAGGAAGGAAGGAAGGAAGGAAGA
>PVHY01009934.1:0-54085 GCA_004024945.1 Uropsilus gracilis
GTAACAACAATAGTAAAACAAATAATCAAAAGATAAACCAAAATCTCAAGCCCAAACTTTGGAAGCAGATCTGAATTTTTTTCAGTTATAGAATTTCTAGGTAGCTATGTAATGTTAAGGGAATATTGTAATCTCTTATAACCTCAGTTCTTCATCTGTACAGTAGGATGATAATAATAATACCTAGCATTAAAAAGTAAATAAAAAATAATACCTAGCATTACTGAGAAAATGCTTAAAATACCTAGATTATAATAATAATAGTACTGTTGTGATGATTAAACAATATAACTAGTTCAGTGATGGTATTGATAGGGTGTGCCTCCCCCCCTCCCATTGTCTCCTATTTAAGATTGCAGATTTCAAGGACAGGTATGCTAAAATGTGAGAATGGCTTTAGTTGGAATTTCTCTTCTGGGAAATGCAAGGGGAGAAAGAAGTGAAATGATCAAGGTGAAACAGATTTCCTGTAAGGCAGGAAATCAGGGTATATAAAGGGTGTGCAAACAAAGAGAGGGATTCAGATTCCAATATGGAGATTGGATAGAGAGAGAGGTTCAGTGGAGGAGAGATGGGAATCGGCCATCTTGTAAAGATGTGAGCCATGTGAGTTTGGCCATGTGGCCACCGAGGGCCTGCAACCCTTGGCTGACCCAGGCTGGCAGCATGTGTGCTGAATGCAGTTAAGGAGTTTGCAGATTAGAACTCCGTGTTGCAGTTTGTTTTGCTGAATTTGACTTGTATCTGAAAGAGGTCGTGCAAAAGTTAGGCCTGAGAAGAAAGTGAACTTTGCTGGTTCAGCACCATGGAGTTCCTGCTACCTGAAGGTGACAAGGAGAACAGAGTGTGGAAGACAAGGAGGAGCAAGCCAAGGGAGCAGCCAAAGGAACATGCCTTTAGGCGTCTGGAGATGGACTCTGACTGGACATTGGTGAGATGATCAGGACTGAGAGACTGATTTTGGGGCAATCTGGGAAAGGACATTGGACAATACTGAGAAAGGTTTTGGACAATGTTGAAGTATTCTGAGTCTTACATGTTTTCTTTTGTAGTAATTAGAAAGTCACTGTGTTTAAGAAGATAGGTGTGGCAACTTCAAGGTAAAGATAAATTGTTAAGGAACTGTTTGTAGCCTGCTTCGGAGAGGGAAGCAGGCCTGTATGTGTTTAAAGTTAAGTTAAAAAGTCTTCTTCGGGTCACCCTGTTTCAGTATTAAGTTGTTTGTATTTCATATTAACATTAGACTGTAGAAGCCAGGCACGGTGGCAAGTGCCTGTAAGCACCAGCCTATGGAGCGCAGCTGGGACTGGATATAGTGGTTCGAGACCCGCCTGGGGCAACAGAGTGAGACCCAGTCCCAAAAAAACAGTTGGGCGTGGTGGCATGTGTCTGTAGTCCCAGCTACCTGGGAACCTGAGGCTTGAGCCTGTAGTACCTCAGGCAACTTGAGCCTGCAGTTCCACAGGCAAAAATAGCAAGACCTAGTCTCAAAAACAAACAAACAAACAAACAAAAAAAACCCTTTAGACTATAGAGTTATGAAGCAACAGTAATGATTCCTATGAATACTCTTTTATTAATAGCTTTACTGAGATATATAATTTATAAGGTACAAAATTCACTAACCTGTATAATTCAGTGATTTTTAGTATATTTAGTGTTGTGCCATCATCACCATAGTCTAATCTTAAAATATTTTATAACCTCTGAAAGAAATCCATAGACATTACTTGTCACTCTGATCATCCCTTCCCCCACCCTTGGCAAGCACACAAATGAAACCACATGATGTGGTTTTTATAGCTGATGTTATACCTGTTTTTTGTGACTGGTGTTTCAGCTTGTTCTTGATTTATTTTCTCACAAATAGTAACAAATGGAAATCAAAAGTATTCTCTGCTAGATTATCTCATTGGCTGAATTTAAAAGAATTCATCCAATATTTGATATGTGAATAGTTAAACACTATTCTTTTTCATGAACCATTAAGTAAATAAATCATGCAGTTTGATCACATTAATGCTTAACAGCCTTTCCTTGTTCATTTATTTTCTCTGGAGCCAATTCTCTGCATTTTGGCTCTATCATAGCAAGACTCCTTCCAGCACTGAATGTGTTCTTGACTTTGGCCAAGGTCTGACACATTTGTTCCTATAGCAAAGCTCATAGTTAACACTGAGCAGCCCTTCCAGGAGTTCAAGTAACCAGACTTCAGTGAATACTAGGGTCCAGGGGATCTGGTTTCAGTTATCACTTCTACCAACCTCAGGTGTTGGTGGAAGTGAAACAAAACGTGATCAAAATTACATACCCTACAAGGCATTGATATGTTAGCACTTTTAGGTCAGCAATGACAGTAGCACAATTGTTTCACCTGGGGTTCCAATGGGAAACATATGGCACTTAAATGAGTAGTTAACTGGGGAACCTTTGATAAAGGGATTATTTTAAAAAGTGTGAGTAAATTAGAGCAGCCTTTGAACACAAGCAACCATACCCAAATATGAAACCCACTAAGCTGCCTTCTTCCCCATGGGGCAAATAGTCAAGAGGATGAAGATCAGGTTTCAAACACCCATCCTTTATTTATAATTATTTTTTTTACTATATCACTTTTAATTTTTTGGAGAGTATTTGATTTCTCCCCTCAGATCTCCCTATCCACCTCCAAGGCTATTTACTACTTCTTTAGGCCCATGATCACTGCTAGTACACCCCAAACACTAGAGGATAGAGAGCAGTTGCTGCTTGGGTAGAAACTATGAACTTCTGGTGCAGGATGAAGACAGGTGGGAAGAAAGGGTGGGTTGGCCAAGAGCCTTTTGTCCTCCACTGACACACTTGCTCTGCACTCACAAGTGTTAGAGGTGGGCCTAGTAAGATAGAGGGCAACTGACAAGTGTTGATGGTAGCACACCAGAAAGGTAAGAGCAAGGGGTAGTTATTAACCTAAACCTGAACTAAGGGAAGGAGTAGCTTCCAGAACTCAGTAGAAGAAAGCCACCAACAAGTTCTCCAGTTTCTGGTTCAGGAACAAAGCAACTCCTGAGGAGAAAGTCAGAAAAATTCAGACCTACTTCATTCTCCTCTCGCTCATTGTAATCCTGGCAGAGCTTCCCCTGTGCCAAATCTAACAGAAGTGTGAAGGTAAGGGAAAATGTTACAGCTGTCCAGGAAAGTCAACTCCCACAAAGGGAAGAAAAGTAGAGTTTGGATTTAGAGTGTTAAATGAAAAGCAAGGAAGCAAGCTAGCAAGAAATAGAAAAAAAGGAACACCACCCAGACTGCTTAAACAATAAAAGGAGCCAGGTTACTTTACATATAAACCAAGAGCAAATATGTGATGTCACCACTGAAAAAGACCACTGGCATCTCTCTCTCTTTGAATGTTTAATCTCCGTCTCTGTTTCTCTCTCTTTTTCTCCCTCCCTTCATCTCTGCCCAGGTCAGATTTTTCCAATTCTTACATCCCACGGTATGTAAGTATATCTTCCTTTCATCATCTCAGTTTACACATTCAGTCCCAGATCCCTCCAGGGTCTAACATCTTTTACTTGGTTACAACTCAAAACTCTCAGAAGAGGAAAAGTGAGTTGTAAGGCATTCTTTATATCCCAAGTCTCATACAGTTGTTTCCTATCAGAAATGTGTGATCACATAGACCGAACAGTTCTGAGCGTGGATCTCCTGGTACCTCAAAATTCACCGTGCTTTTAAAACCCAAATTCATTGAAGAAGTGACAATGCATTATAGAGAAATGTAATCAAATAAAGCAATTTTACATGTAATCACAAAATTCAAATTATAACAAATAGATATATATAATCACTTTCTAGCAGAGTTTGGTAAAGGTTAAAAAAAATCTGCTAGGGACCAGAGCAATAGATGGGGATCAGAAGGCCAGACAAAATCCAAAGAATGTGAATTTGTCCCCTTTTTCTGGGAGGTGATCTGGCAACATTTGTCAAAATGTCTACTGGTTTTTTTTTTCTAGTTCCACTTACAGAAGTACATGGAGAAAACAGTCAAGCATAAAAATATATTCACAAGGTTTCATTTCCACATTTACTTTGGAAACAATTAACAGAGGGTGTTATTTTAAATTATTGTATAGTGATCAAGAGCAATGGTATGCTGATGTTAAAAATAATTGCTAGTCCATACCTATAATACAAAAGACATCTGGTAAATATCACTGAGAAAAATTCATTAAAACTTTTGAGAAAACCCTTGTCTCTCTATTTGAAATTGTTTTTTGACTGTGTAAATGCACATAAAAATTTGTAATTTTTACCATTTTTAATTGTATAAGTCAGAGTCATTAATTATATTTATAATGTTGCACAACTATTACCTCTATCACTATATATTCAAGACTTTTTCACATTAAGCAGAAATGCTGGACATATTAACTAACCTCTAATCTACTTTGTCTTTATGAACATGACTATTTTAGATATTTCATGTAAGTGAAATCACACAATTTCATCCTTTTTTGTATGTGGCTTATTTCAGTTAGAATAATATTTTCAAGGTTTCAACCATACTGTAGCATGTATTAGAGCCTTCTCCCATCTTGTATCTGAGTAATAGTCCCTGGTATACAACAATTTGTTTATTCATTTGTTGATGACTTGCTTTATTTCCACTTTTGGCTACTGTGTGTGTGTATAGTGCTGCAATGAACATCAGTGAAACAGGTATTTGCTTTTAATTCTTTGGGTAGAATATACATAAGAATGGATTACTGGGTCATGTTCCATTTTATATTCCTACCAGCAAAGTACAAAGGTTTCAATTTTTCTATATCTTCACCAGATACTTCTTTTCCTCTAGTGAGAAATAGTACCTCATTATAGTTTTGATTTGCATTTCTGTGATGTTTAGTGATGTTGGGCATCTTTTCATTATGCACGTTCGCCAGATATATATCTTTTTTGGTGAAATATGTATTGAAATTCCTTACTCATAGAAATTCTAATTGCGTAATTTATCCTTTTGTTCTTGGATACAGGAGTGCTTGATATATTATCAAATATCTGGTTTATAATTACTTTCTCTGATTCTTAGGTTGCTTTAAAAAAAAAAACAACAAAATACTTTTGGTGACCTCAAAAGGAAATCAGTTAGTAAAGTCACAGCCAAGTTTTATTCAGAAATAAAACAAGAGGAAAAAAAAAACACATAGAAAGATTGATTCCTGAATAGCCATGTGTAATTCTGACTTCTTTCCTTGGGTCACCCCTCAGATCCACTGGAAATAGAAACAGTGGAGAGTGCAAGGTATTATGGGTCCTGTAATCTGCTGACTTGCCCATGTGTGGAACTCTCTGCTCCTCTGACCTCACTTACATAAAGCTCTGAATATTAGTAGTGATCATTTTATTTTTTTTGATGAACTTAAGTTTTAAATGTTGGTGAAATCAAGTGTAACAATTTTTTTCTTTGATTTGTTTCAATGTAACTCATTTTTCTCTCATTGCTTTTGCTTTTGGTTTATATCTTAGAGGCCACCACCTAATCTAAGAGGTACCATAAATAGATACACTGTTTTCTTCTGAGAGTTTTAGAGATTTAAGTCTTATATTTGATTCTCCGATTAATGTTGAGTTGGTTTTTGTAAATGATGTGAAATAAGGGTTGTTTTTCATTTTGTAATAGTAACATTTCAAATGGTTATGTAAATACCTTTTATAGTCACTTTGCTTCATAAAGCCCAAAGTATTCTATTTGACCCTGGGCAAAAGTTTGCTAATCCCTTTAGTCAGTAAGCAACCCTTGCATATGAAGAGTCTAATAAATGCTTTACAAACAGTTCATTCAAAAAATATTTATTAGCCCACTACTGAGCAAAGCACCAACCAATGTATTAAGGGATAGGGAGAAGTTTAAAAGATGAGTAGCTGAGGCTGGGGATTGCTTGAGTCTGTGGTACACCGGGCAACAAGAGCCTGTGGTTCCATGGGCAAAAATAGCAAGACCTAGTCTTAAAAAAACAAAAACAAACAAACAAAAGATGAGTGTGAATCCATTCCAAGCATTATAGGATTAACTATATGTAGCTGAGAAGAAGCCAAGTACTGTAGATTAAAAATTCTTTTGTGCAAAGGTCAACCTCAAATACTCATGAACATTGAAAGCATCTCAAATTGTCTCCAGAATAAGACGCATACTAATTGGAAAGACACTTGCCATCATGTATACATGAGTACACACACGTGTACTCACATTTGTTTTCTTTGGTAAATTCTAAAGAAATTAACTGAGATAATGAAACATCAAAGGAGACTAAAGCTGCTGTCATAGGAGAAGACAAAGCATGTGTAACATAGTTATGCCTTCATTCACCCTTTGTCATTAATCAGAGATTGTTCTCGTGTTCAGTAAAGGTGCACATTATTGCCTTTCTGTGGTGCCAAGAATTCAGATGAAAATGCTCTTGCTGCAGGAATCTGTCTCCCTTCTGACAGTCCTTTGGAGGAGGTTCAACTGTCCCTGTTCACAAGTGGAAAAGGTACACATTTCACATGTTAGTCTCTCTTCATGAGCAAAACAGTAAATGAAACAAAACCAAACTAAAACCAAGAAAATAACTGTCTCTCATATTTGGGGCTTTATATCACCAGCGCTTCCCCAAAATTCTGTCAAAAAATACTTTGAATAGTGTATCAGAGAGTTTGTAGCAGGAAACTCAGTGACTTGAACCAGAGACTTCACTTAACCTACAGAAAAGACCTCCAAAGGTAAGCAGTCCAGGGCTTTCCAGCTCGATCAGGCAGCCATCTTGGACATGTAGTTTGATGTTTCAGGTCACAAACAGTAGTACCATACACTTCCCCTTACCTATCCACAAACCAAAGAAGGGAAAGGGCAAATGTGTTTATCAGCTGAGTCTGTGCTGTTTCTAGGTATCACCACACACAAACCATAGATTTCATCATCTTATTGCCTTGTGCATTGTGAGAGGGAAACATTCATCTAGTTTGAAAATGTGATTTTTTTGACCAGGTACAAAACTTTTTGGCTTTGTCCTAAGAGTATTTGCAGAAACAGCTCTATGATTTGGAATACCCAACATGTCAGGGGCCCATTCTCTCATTAGTATCTTAAATCAATAGTTCTTAAACTTTCTGGAGCATTTAGAGCTTACTGTTTTTGTTCAAATGTAGATTTTGATTCACTTGGTCTATGGAGGGATTTGTAAGACTGACTCAGGGACTGTGAGTGCACCCACGAAATATTTTTGAAACTGTCCTCTTTTCTGTTGTTTCTACAAAAAGTTCATTTTGTTGGTAGAATAACAGATAGCCTTTGAGATTGACCATAGTAATGATTCACTGATGCTTTCATTCATTCACTGGGGCTGGGGTGTTAATGGGTAAGCATGTTGAGCTCTGATGTCAGACTGCAGTTAGAATCCCAGTTGTGCGACTCTCAGTTTAGTGCATGTGACTAGCACTATGCACCTTCTGCTCCCTGATCTCCCCAGCTGTGAACCAGAGAAACAACTGTGCCTGTGTGAGCTGCTGTGGGTACTGTCAGTTCTTTGAGGAGCTCGTGAGCGTGATGTTAGCTGTGCTCGTGCAATAATCCATGTGATATCTTCCTGATATTTGATATGTGATATCTTCCTGATACAGGGATTCCTGTAGTAGTAGAAAAAGTGTGAAAATAAGATTCCTGTTCTGAGGGGAACTTGAGGTGTGTCAGTAGAAAAAAAAAATTAATAGTTATTAAATTAAATGTACCACTTTGAGGTGGACACTGTTGCTGTGATTGCTGCAGGTATGCAGGTATGCCTACATTAGGGGAAACCCTTCTGGAGTTTATTTAATTTGGATGAGGTGAGAGTGAGTATAGGCCTGTGTGGAAGAAATGCATTAGCAGCACTTGCAGCATGACTTGGAGCCTGTTAGAAATGCAAACTTTATTGTATCTATTTTTTACTTTATTGAGGTGACATTGATTTACAGCAATATATGATTTAGGGGAATAGATTCATACCTCCTCAGATGTATGTTAGCCACCCCACCCTACCATCCAACTATGGGGACCTACTTGGGGTGACCAACCTGACAATTTGGGGTTGCTGGAGATGCAGGACTTCTGGTGCTTAATCTGAGAAAACCTCAGACAAACTAGGCCATGCTGGGCTCCAAAAATGATGACTCAGCATTCCTGAGGATTTTCTCCTTTAACCAACTCTTCAGGTGCTTCTTACACATCAAAGAGGCCCTGTTCTACAAGAAAACCAAATGTCAAAGTCTGGCTTATTAATGGTCTGGTCCAGCACCTCATTCTATATTTGCCTTTTGGGTGCCCAAAGTATCCCTTCTCCTTCCACAATGGCCTTATCTTGTCTATTCTCCCTAGCTGTGACAATCAAAAATCATCTCCAGGTATTGCTGAATATCTCTTCATGAGGTTTGTGAAGAGGGGCAAACGAAAAAGGAGAAATTATCCAGCCTGTAGTGGAAAGGGGTGTGGTTCCATTTCCTGTGCATACAGGGCTTGGGGCACTTTTCTTTCCTTTTTTTTCTTTTTTGTTTTTGGCAGAGAGGAGGTGATATTTTCAGGTCCATTCCTCAGGTATATAATGTATGCAACTTTATTTTTTATATTCTTTCTTATAATTCCCTTGTAAGTCAATCAATACAGGGTAAACTCTGTCAAATCAGATAATTCTTAGTCCATTAATGATGTGAGGCCTTTCCTTTCCCTAAGTTCTAAAAGAAGGAAGAAGTTGACCTGCTCCATACCCTAAATTCATAGCTCTCTAGATTAGAAAGATGTACCAACTTTAGCAAGTTCCCCACTAGGCCAGCGCATAGGAACACAGGTCTTCTTCCCCTACATGTTCCAGTTTGTCTTTTTAAATTCTGTTCTACTCTACTCTTTTCCATTTCATTTTAATATTCTCATACCAAATAAATTTCTAGAGCTGTCTAGTCCAATGTGACAAATGGTAGTCAACCCTCTGAAATGTGGATAGGCCAAGTGGAGACAGTTGTAAATATAAAAATATACCTGACAATCTCATTTAATCTGTATAGAAATTCATTTATACTTTTAATATTGAATAAATCATAATAATTTGAAATAATTTATTTGGGTTAAATAAAATACATTATGAAAATTATTTCCAGTGGATATATCATCTTAGCCTGGTCAGAAAGTCTGTTTCTCTCTCCATAATGAAGAGGGCACAGACACAATTGATTCCAGCTCAGATGATAAGAGTCAATCTTGGAATTTTTGTTAGGATATTGAGAAATAAAGTGTTTTATGGAATATCATTAAGATGCAATTAATTAAAATGATATTAATATGAGAATAAATAGCCCAGTGGACCAGTGTAGACTCAACAAATAGATTTCAGTCAAATGGACAAAGTAGTACATGACAAATATTGAAGTTTAATTCATTAGAAAAAAGACATAATGTTCAATAAATGATGTTGGTACCACTGGCTATCCATCTGGAAGAAAATAAAATTAGTCTCCTATCTTACACATTTTATAAAAATAAACACCAGATGGATTAGACATTTTAATGTCAGAAACAAAATAATGAAAGTTACAAGAAAAGCTAAGATGCTAAATGTACAATCTAGAAGTGGCGAGATCTTTTTATGAAGATTGGCCCCCTGGAAGTTAGCCAAAAAACTGACATCTTTAGGTATATAAAATATAATCTTTTCTATTACAAAGATTCCATGAAAGTGATAAAGGACAATTAATCTTAAAATTTGTAATTCAGATGATAAAGAGCAGATATATTATTAAAGTTCTTTTACAGATTATTAAGACAAATGGCCTATTTTTAAAAAATGAGCAAGGACTATAAATAGACATTTTACAGGATAGCAAAAGCAAATGCATACTAGCAATGAAGAAATGTACAAATTCATGACTAAACAAGGATACACAAAATAAAGCAGCACTTTAATATTGTAATTTCTTGCCAACAACTAATGAATGATAATACCTATTATTGGTAGGGAACATGGTTGTTCATATTTTCAGTGGAAATGTGAATCATTATCTTTTTTAAATGAATCTAGTCACATGTATTAAAATGGGAAATGGTTAAATCCTTCAGTTTTTCCATTTTTTTCACCTGGGTATATAGCCCATTGAAATAAAAGCACTGGTGCATTTGGGGACTAATATAAAAAGATGTTATTACATCTTGGTTTTAAGTGGTCAAAAAATTGAAATAAAAAAAGAATGTCCTTAAAAGGGGAGAGTTTGAGTAAAGTATGGTTCTTTCACATCATGGACTATTATTTATAAATGAAAACCAAATCAGATGTAACAGTTACTTAGATCACACAAGATTTTGTTGAATAAGGAAAGCAAAATATAGAACTAGTGTAATATGGCCCCATTTCTAAGCTAATGATGACAAACTCCCTCTGGGTATATTTATATATGTCTATAAGAACTGTTATGTTTATGTATAATAATAAGAACATAAAAAATAGATAAAACATCGTAGGTTGTATGTAAACACTGTCTCATTTGAAAGGAGAGTCAGGTGAGAGGAACTCAAGAAAAAAGGAAAATAATAAAATAAAAATCTTAAAACTTCTCATTTCATTTTTACTTCTCATGTAATTTATTTATATATAATTATATAAAATTCTTATAATTCATATATATAGTAAATATATATAAATAAATTCATATGATTTATTTATACTTTCATGTAAAAAATATATTTCTTAAGTTCTTGAGATACTTAACTCTTGTGAGAAACCAGATTCAAAATCAAACAATAGTAATTCCTGCTTACCCACAATCATGGGAGTTTGAAGGCTTCATTGTCTATAATTCTAGATTTTTCAGTAGAAGTAATAGCAATAAATATTTTCTGGACTTTAGGCACAGAATATTTTGGAGTCAACATGTTGACTGTCTTAGAAAAATAGATGTTGAGTACATTAAGCTACCAGTTATAAATGATTATCCATTTATCTAAACCTTTGTGAACCTCAAGGTCATACTTTTACTTGTTAAAATTTTACACCACTACATTATCAGACAGGACAGTATTTTTCCAGCTCTCTACTTACACATTTCCTTTAGTTTTGAGTTAGAAATAGGCCAGCCATTCCCTCTCAGAGGGCACAGACACAGTTTATATACACAAGACCTTTCTCAGTCAAATATTGAGTCGTGGTAGACATGGTTGTTGGCTATTCACCATCTTCCACCTCAACAACTTCTTTTCTAGTATCTTTCTCTTACCTCAAGTTAGGGCTTCATGATTTTATTAGTTAAGTGAATTTTCTTAGTTTAGAAATTCTAACATAAAGAAAAGCTAGGCCTATGAGTGACTCACGGAGAAGAAACAAACAGGTGGGACAGAGCCAACATGTTGAGGAAATGTACAAAGAAGGTCCCTGAGCAGCAGAGAAACTTGGGTTTTAAGGGCAAGAGGTGAGGATGGCTTCTAAGAGTGTTTGGCAAAGAAAGTATCTGTTTTTGCCTGGGCTGAGAGATGGCACTCCTGAAACAGGCAATAGCCTGTGCCAAGATGTGCTCTGGACATGTTCTGAAAAATATATTTTAGGTGACTTGATCCTCTGTGAGTGCAACACTGGCACTAGTTTCTGGATATTATGGACCAGGATGAACAAATCAACATGAGATTAAATCAAACATATGGGAAAGTAATGCTATCAAGAGATAGGTGACCATGAGAGATGAGAGACTGCTGCAATGTTATGATACTATGACATCACTAACTAGATGAATTTTGAGATTATCATGTTTTATATGGTCAATGCAGAGTCAAATATTGATATGTAGAATGTGATGGTAGTTATATTTGTCTGGAGTACCAGGGAGAGGAGGGAGATGCAGCTGAGCTGAAGGCAGCAAGCTCTGCCATCTGTAGGCTATGGAGATATCCCCAGGAGACTTTGCCTTCTATGGGAGTAAGAATGGTGAGTTCAGATTTTCAGGGTATCAGTCTTAATTCTTTCTACCAGACTGGCTGCCTACCTACAGTCTGCAATGTCTTATTTATTATCCCAACCCCATAGCAGCCTCGTATGGGCTCAGTAAACCTTCAGAAAAACCCCAGATAATCAGTGCATCCATTGTAACCCAACATGGGGAGGATTTTCACACTCACATCTAGATTGTGCTCTGATCTTTAAGAGGACTGAAATGGAATACAGCACTTTGGGAATAACCTAGGATAATAAATATTCTTTTACTAAGACTTCTTTTCAAAACTACCCCTTCCTGGAAAGATGTTGTAAATGACTCAGGAACTTAAAATTATTCCCACCCCACCCCCAGATAAGGAGAAAATAGATAAGGAAAAAATAGAGACATGAATTAAAAAATAGAAGTATAAAAATAACTAACTTGTGATATCCTAGTTTTCGAGTTCTTACTAGCCATCACTGCTCAATAACAACTTTAGGTTTATGATTATTTTTAATACTTTAAGTGTGAAAATTATCAAAGAAAAATTGGATATTTGAGCTGGGAGATCCCTTTCAGTTTTTTTGTTGTATGCTACCTAGATAACTTTACTCAAATTAATTCAAGTAATTTTATACCAGAGCAATAAAAGAAGTTGAAAGCTGATTCTCAGAATGACTGCTTTTTTCTAATGCCACTTTCATTTCTTAAAAATCTATGTGTAGTTCCACAGTTATATCATCTTGTGAAACTTATTGTATCTTAACTTTTTCACTCACTATAGCAAGGTTTTTCCCTAAAACTTTGTTAGTCACTTATTTGTTACATCTTCATATACTTAATAGTTCATTGTATAGATATACCTTAGTTTTTTTTACTTATTTCTTGTTGTCATTGAGGTCATTTTGAACTATCATTCTTTTTTTTTGGATACTAGGTCTTGCTATGTTGCCGAGGATTGTCTCGAAACTGTGGACACAAGTGATCCCTAGCCTCAGCCTCCCAGGTAGCTGGGATTACAGATACACGCAACCACGCCCTGCTTAAACTATTATTATTAGAAATAAAACTTTTGGACATAAATCATGTGTTCTGTGAGTATTTTTTTTTAGACTAGATCTCGCTATATTTGCCCATAGAACTGCAGGCTCATGTTGCCCAGGATACCACAGTCTCAGCTTCCCAGGTAGCTAGAATTACAGGCACGTGCCACCATGCCCAGCTATTTTTTTGGAACTAGGTCTTGCTATGTTGCCCCAGTGGGACTTGAACTGTGATCCCTGGTCCTTGTTGTGGCTTCTTAAGCTGCTGTTTACAGGCACGTGCCATTGTGCCCAGTTCTCTGAGTATTTCTTCGTGAGAAAATTACTAGCTAAAGGGCATGAATATGTTTAAGGCTTCTGACACACAATGCCTAATTGAACACTCAGGAAGGATTTATAGATTTGCCATAAAAAGTTTATCTTTTTAAAAAAATCTTAGCAACTTTGAATCTAACAAGTTAGTTTTTCCAGTTAACTTGGAGTTCAAATTAGCCCTTATATTAATCATTAAAAATACTAATACTGGCTGGGCATGGTGGTGCATGCCTGTAAACAGCAGCCTAGGAAGCCCTGGCCGGGACCAGGGATCACGGTTCAAGTCCTGCAGGGGGCATGTAGTGAGACCTAGTCCCAAAATAGCTGGGTGTGGTGGCATGCGCCTGTAATCCCAGCTAATGGGAAGCTGAGACTGGGGATTGCTTGAGTCTGTGGTACTCTGGGCAATGTGAACCTACAGTTCCACAGGTGAGACCTAGTCTCAAAAAAAAAAAATACTAATAATTATGACACAACCATTTGCTTGAGGAGCCAAGAGGTGTTATTCCCAAATTATAATTGATTTGTGAGAATTCAGGGAGAGTGTGACTAAGTGGCCAAAAAGCAAATTTGAAGTATCCAGGAGTTTTTCTGACACTGTTATATCAATTTATGCCTGGGAAGGAAAAATCTATGCAGGTTAATTAATATTATTTTTACTATTTTTGACATTGATTTACAATGTTGATTGTCTTTTAGAGGTATAAAATCTCTCCCTTCAGGAGAAAACACAAGATCAAAAATGAAAGAGAAGAAATTACAACTGACACAGCAGAAATCCTGAGGATGATTAGAGACTATTATAAGCATTTATATACAGACAAATACAACAACCTAGATGAGATGGACAAATTTTTAGAACTATACAGTCCCCCGAGCTGGAACCCGGATATGGCTCTGGACCTGCCCGTGGTAGCCCTACTTTGTTGGGCAGTAGCAGCCTGGCCTTTGCGTGCTCATCCACTGGCAGGCAGGCTTGGGTGGGGTAGGGCAACACGGCCCCTATTTTTCTCTCTCACCCCAATTAGTCCACAGAAGGAATGAGAAGAGAATTAATCATCCATTGGACCCATAGAACTGGTGAGGGACCAGAGCAAAATATTGTGCAAATACGAGCGGATTGCAACAGAAGGAACTGTGAGAAAGACAATGTATAATGGACTGGAGAAATGGCCACGGACATCACCTGTCACAGAGTCACACCTAATTCCACACAATGAGTGGACGTGTCAAAAGCTAAGGATGGTTACACAACTCAAGAAAGCAAGGTGCCCCTCCCCATTCCATGGGAGAGGAAGGTCACAGAGATGGGGCGGCAGGCCCACACAAAGCTACAATCTGAAGGAGCCAAAATGACCTGCAAAGGCTTTCAGCAGATGCCCTCCACAACAAGTATCTTCTAAAATGAATGGAATTGATTGAAGACCGTCAACAAGAGAAAACACCAATAGATTCCAAATGAGAATGAACTGCTACCCAGTACAGAGATAAGACTGAACATCTACCAGCAAGGCTTGTTATATTCTAGGATCACAGTCTCTCACCCAAGAAAAGGACATTGCCACAGAAAACGAAGAGACCAAAGGACTTAACATAGACCAAAAAACAACAAGGAGAGGGGCCACAACAGAGGGGTCGTCAACGGTGGATGGGGTGGGAGACTCTCCAATAATCATTTGCCTATATTGTAAAATCTAAAGTATGAATAAAATTTAAAAAAAAAAAGAACTATATAGCCACCCAAAATTGATTGAAGAGAAAATAGAGGACTTAAACAAACTAGCTACAAGCAGTAAAATTGAAGCAGTCATCAAAACTCTTCCTAAAAACAAAAGCCCAGGACCAGACAGTTTCATAAGTGAATTCTACCAAACATTCAAAGATGAACTAACACCTGTATTACTAAAACTCTTCAAAAAATGAGGAAGAAGGAAAACTGCCAAATATATTCCAAGAAGCAGACATAATACTAATAGTAAGCCAAAGAAAGATAACACAAAAAGAAAACAACAGACCAATCTCCCTAATGAACACAGATACAAAAATTCTACATAAAATCTTGGCAAACTGAATTCAACAGAGCCTAAAAGGGGTATATACCATGGTCAAGTGGGATTTCTCCCAGAGACACAGGTATGGTTCAGCATCTGAAAATCAATTAACATAATCCATCACATCAACAAGGAGAAAACCAAAAGACATATGATCATTTCAACAGACAAAGTAAAAAAGCATTTGATAAAGTTCAGCATCCATTCATGATGAAAGTCCTTGAAAAACTTGGGATAAAAAGAACATATCTCAACATAATAAAAGTCATTTTGACAAGCTCACAGGAAACATCATCTTTTTTTTAAAAAATATTTTATACAATTTTGTTTTGTTCTTTAGGTTACAACCTCTATGCTATTATTTTTTTCCCCTCCCTCCTCCCTCTGGTGCCCCTTCCATTCCTTCAAACCCCACTCTCTGTTGTTTATTAGCTGTGCTAAGTCCATTAGTCTCTTTCCTATGTTAGAGTCTTTTCTCTGGGTGAGGGACTGCATTGTTGGGTCCAGGCGAACCTTACTGTTAGATTTTCAGTCTTAAGTTTGCGTTGGGTGGCCAGGTTATATTCATTTGTGATCTGTCCATGTTTTCTTGCTGCAGGCCATCCTCTCCAATCCAATCCCATCTCTACTGCTTTGCCGCTTTTCCTTATGGCTCTGGTGTCAGACTTAGGGGGTCTTGCCCCCAGCCAGTGTTGGTCAAGAAGTTTCTCTGTGAGTTCAGGCTTCTGCGAGTGGCCTTTGAAGATCATCTCCTCTGCTTCAGTTTGCAGTTTTGATGTGGGGCCCATTATCCCCTCTTTGGTCATCCTCTCCTCTCCCATAATGAGGGGAGGGTGTATTGCTCTCCTTGAATATATCTCCAAAATGAAGTCCCGGGTCTTCATTTTTCTCCAAAATGAAGGCGCGGCAAGCACAGAAGTGCGCATGGTGACATCGTGTCTCTACGGTTGTTTTTCTGGTCTTACATGCACTGGTTCACTTGGTTGTCCATCTTCTGTGTCCAGCTCAGGCCTGTGGGCTGGACTTTTGCCTGGTCCCTCACTCATTCTATGTTGGGGTTGATGTTGCGCATATTCTGGTTCCTCTGAAGTTTAGCTGGAGTAAGAAGTAAGAGAGAAATGGAAGGGCCACCCCCCCCCCCCCAGCTTGTGCACCAGAAGCTCCCAGCATGGGGACAGGCCTACCGGACCACCACGCGCGCTTCCATGCCCCTGGCTTCCAGGGGCTGGGGGCTACATGGCACTGCCCAGGCCAGCTATAAGTAGCTGCCCATCAGTGGGGGTCTGCTCTCCCCACCCCATCCCCCTCCTGGGGGACTCAACCGAGAGGCCTGACCCCACTCGCTCCCTGCTGGCAAGGGAGCTCCGAGAGCCAGGACCCAGGCTGCAGGCAGTCGCCTTGGAAACATCACCCTTAATGAGAAGAAACTGAAATCTTTTCCATTAAGCTCTGAAATCAGGCAAGGATGCCAGCTCTCCCCACTACATTTCAACATAGATGTTCTAGCTAGAGCATAGGCAAGAGAAAGTCATAAAAAGAATACAAATAGGGAAAGAAGAAACAAAATGTCATTTTTGATAGCATATAACTAGCATTATATGCAGATGATATGATACTTCATGTAGAGGACCAAAAAAATTCACATAAAAACTAAAACAAGAAAACAGTTGAGTAAGATGGGTGGTTACAAAATTAACACCAAAAAATCAGTAGCCTTTCTATAAGCCAAAAGTCACTCAGAAGAGGGAGAATTTTTTTAAACTCTATTTACAATTGCACCAATGAAAATTAAATAAACCTAACAAAAGATGTAAAAGATCTATACAAAGAAAACTATAAAACATTGTTAAAAGAAATAGTAAAAAGCATAAAGAAATGGAAAGACATCCCCTGCTCATGGAAAAGAAAAATTATCAAAATGGCCATCCTACCAAAAGCAATCCACAGACTCAATGCAATTCCAATAAAACTCTTAATGACATCATTCAAAGAAATAGGACAAAAATTACTTAAATTCATATTGAATAGTAAAAGACCTTGAGTAACCAAAGCTCTCCTGATCAAAAGAAGAGCCCATAAAATAGAATTTAATGTCCAGAAATAAAGCCACACATGTATGGCCAACTAATCTCTGATATAGGGGCAACAAACATACATAAGAATAAACATATATATGTATAGGCATACATAAGCAAGGATAGTCTCTTCAGTACATGGTGCTGGGTAAACTAATGGCTACATGCAAAAGAATGAATCTAGACTACTCCCTTATACCATACACAAAACCAATTCAAAATGGATAAAAGACCTGGATGTGAGACCCAAAACCATAAAACACATAGAAGAAAACATAGACAAAACACTCCACAACCTGTATCACAAAAACATCTTTAAGGACACATTTATACATGCAAAATAAATGAAGGAAAACATTGGGACTACATCAAACTAAAAAGCTTCTGTACAGCAAAAGACAATAACCAAATAAAGAGACATCCATCTGAATGGGCAAAAATCTTTGCACTCCATTCAACTTATGGGGTATGTTATCAAAGATACACAAAGAATTCACACAACTTAACAAAATCAGTCAGAAAAACGGGAAGAACTTAAAAGACACTTCTCCGAGGCCAATAGATTTATGAAAAAAATGCTCAACATCACTTATAATCAGGGAATGCAAATCAGAACCACAATGAGATACCATCTTACACCAGTAAGAATGGCCCATATAAAAAAAAAGGGGGGGCGTGGGGAACAACAAGTGCTGGTGTGAATGTGAAGAAAAGGGAACACTCTTACACTGCTGGTGGGAATGCAAATAGGCCCATTTACTATGGAAAGCAGGGTGGAGGACCCTCAAATAAATGAAAATGGAACTACCATTTGATCTAGCATTCCCACTACTGGGAATCTACCCAAGGATACCAAAAGGATACCTGTACTCATGTTTATAGCAGTGCTATTTATAATAGCCAGGATTTGGAAAGAATACAAATGTCCCAAAACTTACCAATGGATGAAAAAGTTGTGTTATATTTATGGAACAAATGAATATTACTTGACTATCAAAAAGACAAATTTGATGTATTTGTGATAACATGGATGGACCTAGAAGGAATCATGCTAGTGGAAATAAGCCAGAAAAAAGACAAAACCAGATGGTTTCACTTATAGGTGGGATAGAGGGAAAACAAAAGTTCCAGAAACAGTCAAAACTAACAAGCTGACAACAGAGCTAAAGCATACAGCTAGGGAGGGGTAGGGAGGAAGAGGGAAATCAGGGAAGCGATGAACACAAAAGATCAAGACGATTGTTCACTTATGATACAGTGGTGGGAGAACCCCAGGATATACAACATAATATATATGTATACATATGTTTTTTAAGGAAAAATCTCTTCCTTCAGGTATTTTACCACTCCACACCCTGCAAATTTATTTTTAATGCCTGATTTTTCTACATATCCTAAACTATCAAGTAAATCACAGAACCTTGCAATCAGAGAGTATCCTTAAGCCAAGCTCTTAATATGACGACACATACCTCTCTCCACTCAATATGTTCCTCAGTTTCAATTGATTAAATATATATCTCTTATATGAAAGCCACTTAAGCTTGATCTTAATTGAGGACGCATTAGCTAATTGCCTATGGCCAGAAAGTGTTTACATGGCATATGCTGACTTAAAGGGGGGAAAACAAGGATTGATATGGATGAGAGGATCCTCTCCCCCACCTTCCCTTTTCTGCTTTTCTCATGAACCTCTTTGCCCTCTGACTCAAACATTACAAAGAAGACAAGATCAGATACTAGAGATGCTTTTTCTATGCTGCCGTTTGAGTACAAAGCGGTGTTTTTAAACTTTTTATTGTTGCAATTCAACCATGACCCCACCTTCTGGGAGCCTGGCCAATGTGACTGTGCAGACACACCTTTGCAAGGTGGCTGTCAGGCTGCAGGGTTGGGGCAGGGAAGATGCCAGGTGCTGAGGGTAACATTGTCAATACTCAACAAAAGGGGAGTCTTCCCAATCATAAAATGCAAAGTACCCAGCTGTTTTCCATTTCCTCCTCCGGTGGTGTAGGAAGTGGCCGGGAGTATATTTACTGTCTGCTCTTGCAGCTCTTATTTAACTGAGACCAGTGGCGACTGCTTCTTTGAATGCAGCACCAGGGGTCTCAGGCCCATCCTCACTTGCAGGTAGCCAGCTGGCTGACCAAGCTTTGGCCAAGTCCGCTCTGAGCTGGGGCGTTGGAGAAGCTGAAGGCAGGAGTCTAGGAAACCCCGGTGTGTGGTGGTGAGGCTGGTGTGGGAGTCTCAACTTCAGGTCAGCATAGAGGACGCCTCCTGCCTCCGGGAACTGTGTCCCGCGGCCGCGGGCACTTGGCTGGGTTCCACTTCTCTCAGCTGGGAGGAGTTGAGGCTGGGAGTTGGCAAAACTCACTCACCTGTCGGCACCCGGATCTGGGCTGGGAGCAGGGCCTGGCGGCCGGAGTGCGCTGGTTACAGCCGCCTTGGGCAGGCGGCCCTCCTCGTTCCGCTCCGGGACACCGGTGCCAGGGAGGCAGTGCAGGGACAGCTCCTGGGGACACCAGGTCCCAGACCCTCGCACCTCTGCTCCCTATTTGCTCCTGCTCCCCCTCCCCCCGCCATTGTCCTGGCGTACCCCGAAGACCAACGCGTGCAGACTCCAGCCCCGCAGGTTGCGACGCTCCGCCTCCTGCTTCTTGGAACCACAAACCTTTCAGCTCCCACTTAAGTCTGCGGTCACTGCTGAGGTTTTCGGAACTTTCCAGGCTAGGGCCACCCAGACCCTTTGCCTCCAACCATCACGGCACCTCACTTTACTTGGGAAAGCCCTAAGACCCGAGGTCCCGCTTTCCCTCCGGCACTGACGCCCCAACTTTTTGCGCGCAGCCTGCGCCCCCCGGACCGGGTGTCCACTTCCTGTGCCTCGGGGCGCGCGCATCTTCCGGGGTCCCGCGACGCCTTCGACAACCTCCGCTTGCTCTCCTCCAGCCTGGGGTGAGCCAGGGGCCTGCGAGGCCGGATTCCTGTGGGCGAGCGCGTTCCCCGCCCTCGGGATTCGCCCTCGCCTCAGCGCCGACCCTCGAGGACAGACTGAGCCCCGCAGCTCCGAACCCCTTATTCCGAAACTCGAGTCGCTCGCGGTCTTTTCTCTCCAAAGCCCGCGCGCGTCGCAGGCCGGCCGGGGAAGCGAGCCGGGAAGAGCGCGGCGCTCGGGGCTGCGGTGTCTCGTCGGGGGCCGAGCGCACCATGGCCGGCTGCTGCTGCCTGTCGGCGGAGGAGAAGGAGTCGCAGCGCATCAGCGCGGAGATCGAGAGGCAACTGCGCCGCGACAAAAAGGACGCGCGGCGGGAGCTCAAGCTGCTGCTGCTGGGTGAGTGACAGGAGTGTCCTTCCCTTCCTCGCCGGGACCCCCGCCGGGCTTGGCGTCTAGGGCGGCGCTGCTCCCTCCTTCTTCCCCTGGGCTCGCCGAGGCTGGCAACTTGGGGCCTTGGGCGCCAGTCTCTGCAATTCCAGCTGCTCGACTTTCGAAGGCATCCCAGAGGGGACTTTGACCCAAGTGTGTTCACTCCCACCTGTTGAGATTTCGTCCTAAAACCCCGTGTACCCCCACCTCATCGCCTGTGGTGCAGAGCGTCTGCAGAACCCCATTCTGGGTTTTGCAGTCTTCGGAGGGGAGCTGCCTGAACCACACCTTGGGGTCCGCTCTGGCTGTGGCCTTGTGCTCTCAGTTCCTAATGAGTGCTGGTGGCCGGTTCACTAAGGTGCCAGGCTGCCCGAATTCCTGTTCGCTAATGCAGCTGCTAGGTACTGTCCGCATTTTAGAGTTAAAAATGGAGGCCCGAATAACAAGGACCTTGGTCCCAGAAAAGGCAAAGCAGATGGCAGGTCATTCTTGGGGTGAAGCCCAAACCCTGACCTCCTGGCTGTGACCCCCCTCGGACTTTGTCCTGGGACTCTTTTGGGGAGGTCTTCATCTTTGCGACTGGCCCATACTGCCCTTGGCCATGCTTGCTTCAGCTTCCTGGGCTAGTTCTTCAAGAAACTTTTTTTGGTCACTCTGTACCAGTCTTGGTAGGACAACCACTTTCAAAAACAGAAGCCGGGCTTGGTGGCATGAGCCTGTTATCCAAGTGCTGGGAGGCAAGAGGGTAGGGATCGCCTGAGTTTGCCGATTGGAGACTACTCCTGGCAACATAGTGAGACCTGGTCTCGAAAAAAGCACTCAGGTGTCGTGGTGGGTGCCTGTAATCCCAGCTACCTGGGAGGCTGAGGCTGGGGATCGTTTGAGTCCGAGATACCCCGGGCAATGTAGAGACCTAGACCTAGTCTCCCCCCCCCCCCAAAAAAAAAAAAAACCCACCCAGGTAGGTCAAGGTTCCTACCTCTTCAGACTTTCCAGAGCTCTGTTTAATCCATGTGCTCTTTAAGGAATCTTCCCTTTTTCACTTCTTTTAGACTGGGAAGTTAGTGGACAAAGCTTTTCAGATGACTTGCAAGTAATTTAAACTTTTTCTTTCATCCCTTCTAAACAAGAACCTTCTTTCAGACCAGATTATCTTTATTCATTATTCCAGAGAACTTCAAGAAATTTGATCTAGAAAACACAGTACTTGCGGTACTCCCTGAGTGTAGAACACAGGATCTGTCCTTGCCAGCGTTTCCCTCCCACAGGTCTAGGTGGGGGGCCATCCACCTTACCCAAGCCTGCTTCAGGACCTGTGCCAGGCAGGAGGGCAGTCCCCACCCCAGAGGAGTGCCCAAAGGGGCAACTGTGCTGGGTTCTGGAAATTTCCCGGAAACGTCAACTGGGCAGCCACAGCTGTACCCAAGAGCCCCCCTTGGGAAGCGGTAAACATGCACAAGGAAGGGAAAGGGTGCTATTTATTGCTTAGGGTTGTTCTGTCTCTGTAGGCTGGGAACCCCGAGGGATCTGCAATTCTAAATTGTACCTGGCTTTCCAGGTTATAAAGCTTGATTTGTTAGAGAAGGATTCTGTTCCAGTTTGTGAGCTTGATTAGCACTTTAAAGTAATTATGTGAGCCTCATTTGTGCTCTTGCCCCAGGCAGCACAAATAAAAGGAATGAGCCTGGCGTTAGCTGTGCACTCCTTTCTTTTCAAGGACCCTGTTTTATTTAGAAATATTTTGATTTGTGTCAGTGTATGATGTACAGTGTCTGAAGTATACCAGGAGCTGACAAGTTCTGACTCTGTGTACACAAAATTAAGTAGAAGCTAAGCTGCACTGTATTGGTAACAAGTCTTTTTGTTCAAAGTAAAATACATGCATTTACCTTCAAACTAGGAATGTTAGTATATTGTTTACCCTGAAAGTTATATTTAATTCTGGTGACTCCAGTTCCTTCCTCATTTCTCCAGACCCTTTCCAATCCCAGGCTACTCCTGTCGTCTGGAGGCACTGCTCAACCTCCCAGGATTTCTCATTTTTATTGTGCTCTGCTTCATTGTGACTTTTGTAAGTCTCAGTACTCCTCACTCAGAAACATCTAGAAAGTTTCCAAACCACCTGGAGTTGTCCAGAATGCCAAGATTGAATTTTTAAACTTTCTATTTCTCTCACTCTGTGGGAGTAGGGCACACTTCATTTTTTTACTTAAGACAAAGACAGGGCTGGCCATGGTGGTTTGTGCCTGTAAGCTTCAGCCTATGAAGCAGCTGGGGCTAGGGATCGTGGTTCGAGTCCCCCCCTGGGGCCCGTAGCAAGACCTAGTTCCAAAAAAATAGCTGGGCATGGTGGCGCGCACCTGTAATCCCAGCTACCTGGGAAGCTGAGGCTGGAGATTGCTTGAGTCTGTGGTACCCTGGGCAACAAGAGCCTGTGGTTCCACAGGTAAAAATAGCGAGACCTAGTCTCAAAAAAAAAAAAAAAAAAAAAAAAAAAAAAAAGACAAAAGACGGAGGTAGTGACTTGCAAGATAAATCATGGAACAGGATAAGCTGTTTGGTCTGAAGTCATTAAGTTTGGATGAAAAAATTCACCTGCATCTCTAAAGCAGGTGAATTAGATGACGTGTAGGCGAAATGCCACAGGTGAAAACACTTTGTAAATTGGCATGGAGACTCCTGTGAGGGGCACAAGGACTGACCAGAAAAGCCACTCACTCTTCTTTGACAAGGAAATAGGCTTGTGCAATGATTTGAGGGTGTTTCTCAAGTGCGTTCAGTGGTGGATGGAATCTCCTGTTCCTGGGTCTGTGTTCTTAGGGAAGGTGAAAGCTCTTGTTTGGTTAGGGTAAGTAGCCTCAAGATCTCAGCGTTACTGGGGGTGGGGGGCAGCGGAAGGTGGGTGGTGGGTGGGGAGTAAAGGGCTGGTTGAACTTAGAATAATTTTTTTTTTTTTTTGAGACTAGGTCTTGCTATTTTTGCCCGTGGAACCGCAGGCTCTTGTTGGCCAGGGTACCACAGACTCAAGCAATTCCCGGCCTCAGCTTCCCAGGTAGCTGGGATTACAGGCGCGTACCACCATGCCCAGCTATTTTTTTTTTTGAACTACGTCTCGCTACGGGCCCCAGGTGGGACTCAAACTGCAATCCCTAGCCCCGGCCTCTTCATAGGCTGAAGCTTACAAGCACGAGCCACCGTGCCCGACCTTTAGAATACTATTAATTCAACTTTGAACACTGTTATCTGACCTGTACACTGATTTTAAACTCTCATTTCAATGGCATCATTTCCTACTTAACCAGTGAGTTGAAAATCTGAGCCCTAAAAAGTTTTATTGTATTGAGTATAACAAAGTTCCATTTTAGAATACATTCCTGGACTGGCAGTCCTTCAGAAGAAATGGGATAGATAGTATGGGCTTCTTTTGTAGGAAGTGACAATATCTTCTGACTCTGAGGAGGAAATGGAGTGACATGTTGTTTCCTCTTTCAATCCAGCAGACTTTTCCAAAGTGCCAGTTATGCTACTCAGAGTCATATCCAAGTACTAAGTTGGAGCTGCTTGTTCTTCAGTAGCTTTCATGAGGAAGATGGTCATAAATGCTTATGAGGCATTAAAAGGTGGAGCTTCTGAAGGAGGAATTCTGAGTAGGTCCTTGAAAAATAGGGTGTTGACTACTGTCCCTATTTGGGGGCTTGTGCAGGACACACACAAACTTCTCCCTACTCACCAAGAGGAAATAGGTGAGACAGTAGGTGGTATTCTCGGGACCTGAGATGATCCGAAGGACCCTTCAGGGGCGAGAGTTCATTGAGGTTTTGTGTTTTAACCATTAAAATAGATGTCAGTAAAAAAAAAAAAAAAGCCATTTTCTTTTGTGCCATCATTGCTTCAGAAAGGGAACTGTGTGATTTTGTCTGTTGGTTTATGTCCATCCTGGCTGGAATAAACCTCACCAGTACTTCCATCCATGAAGCCAGTGGCCTCTCAGGAGACAAATGCAAATTATTAACTCTTCCATCTTAAGAATACAGAACTTTTCCAAACAGTGGACTTTTATCCTTCGTGACTTTTCCAATAAGCTTAGTTGAAGTATAACTTGCATTTAATAAAAATGACAATTTTAAGTATATAGTTAAATGTTTTCTAACAATGTGAACAGTTGGAGCTGGGTGTGGTGGCATGTGCCTGTTCAAGTGCTGGGAGGCAGAGGCTTGGGATCGCTTGAGTTCATGGGTTTGAGACTACCCCGGGCAACATAGTGAGACCTGGTCTCGAAAAAGCAGCTGGATACTGTGGTGGGTACCTGTGATACCAGCTACCTAGGAGGCTGAGGCTGGGGATCACTTGAGTCCATGGTACTCAAGCAACATAGCAAGACCTAGTCTCAAAAAAAAAAAAATGTGAACAGTTGTGTAAACATTAATCTTGATGGAAATGTTTCCTATAAGTATATATAAAAACAAGCATATATACCTGTTTTCCAATTGATCAATAATTGACAATTCACTCTATTTTTTCTCTCATCTGTGTGTTCTCTTCATTTGTGTACTAGAGGTAAGTTATGTGCCTCATAACCTTTACTCCCATTATTTAAGGGTATCTATCCCTAAAATACTCTTAATGAAGCACAGTTCATTTATGAAGTGTCAGTGAATGTAATTTTTTTTAAGAGTAGGTCTCGCTATTTTTACCTGTGGAACTGCAGGCTCACGTTGCCCGGGGTACCACGGACTCAAGCAATCCCCAGTTTCAGCTTCCCAGGTGGCTGGGATTACAGGTGCGCGACACCAAGCCCAGCTATTTTTTTGGAACTAGGTCTCGCTATGTTGCCCCAAGCAGAACTCGACCATGACCCCTGATTCCAGCTGTGGCTTCCTAGACTGCCGCTTACAGCCATGTGCCACCATGCCCAGCCAGTGAATGTCATCTTGGTACAGTACATGTATCTATTGTGTAATCCCTACCCCAGTTTTGTCTGTTGACATATTAATGTTATTAGTGGCATTTCTCCTACCTCTTCTACAGGGTCCAGTGTAGGTACAGATAGCACATTTATTTCTGAAATTTAAAGTTTTCTTGAGAACATTTCCAGAGGCTCTCATTGCTCTTATGACACTGAATATTTGAGGAATATAGTCCCTTCTGCTTTTGTAAATAGAATGCTCCTAATGTGAGGTTTGTTTGATTTCTTGTGATGAGTGATTCCAGCTCTGTATTCTTGGCTGAACTCTGGGTAGGTGATGTGTCATTCTTCCGGGGGTGGGGTGAGGGGAGGTGGGTCACTACTGGAGGCATCTTGCCCTTCTACTCATCAGTGATGTTAAATTTGATTGCTTGGTCAAGATGTTGTCCATTTTCTTCACTGTATTAACAGTTGTTGGGAGATACAGTCTAACATCATGTGAAGATCCTTCTCATCAAAATGTCCCCCTAGTTTAAGTAGCCATTGCTGGTTACTGCCTGATGCAATTAGGATGATGGCTGCAAAATGAGTTTCAAACTCCAGCTTCCTGTTTACCATTTGGCATTGGATATTTTGTTGGGAGAAACCTTCCCTTTACTTTTCTTTATTAACTATCCATCACTCAAGAACATCTGACATTTTTAAGCAGTAGTTTTTTATTTTGTTCCTGTTTTTAATCATTTTGGTGCTCAAATTACATCTGATTTACTCGATGCACTACCCCATCCAGTTGGCTCCTGTGTCACTGAGACATGCTCCCAATATTTTTGAGCTCCCCATTGCATTCTCTCATACCTGGAGACACCAGACTTTTCTTCTCTGCCCTTCCCAGTCTGGAAATCATTTCATCGCAGGGTCTTGGTTACTTTTGTGGAAAACTGCACCTACTCTTTGATGTTTAAGCCATTTGAACCAAAGATACACAGCGCATTAATTCACATCAACTTCTGGGTTCTAAATACCCAAAGAACCACATTGCTATTAAAGCATGGAATTGAAGTATGAAAGTTTTGAGCCTGTAATGCTGTGAGCAGATATGAAATAGAAAAATCGGACAGTGGAATACGACAAGAAGTAACAAAGAAATCTATTTTTTGTTTTAAAGATCATTACTAGTTTATGGCATTTTTGTTTTCTTCCCCCATTGCATCAGACTCACCAGAGAAGTTTCCTTGTATGAACTCCTGTGTGTGGTTGTGGGGAAGGGAGGAATAGCTGACTTAAGAAGGCAGGAAAAGGGTTTTTTAATTAGTAGTAAACAAAGCTATTGCATTACTAAAGAGAAGCTGAAATTCAGGCGAAAAGTTGGAGAGATTGTTACCAGGGCAGCTCCTGAAAGTAAAGAAATTGAATACAGACTGGAGAATGGAGAACAAGTGGCAGAGTTCCTGGGTGACTTAAGGGCCTTTCTTCTGGGTATGGGCATCAGCATGGCTTGCCTTATTTCTTTCCAAGAAGTGAGAGCTTTCTGGCCCTGCCTTGCCCCCGTGAGAGCCTGAGGCTTGATGTGAATTAGGGTGCACTCCCCACTCAATCAGTTCTGGTCAAGGGATGGACAGCACAGATCTGGCCATCACCTGAGAGCAAGTGGCCCAGTGAGCTGTGGGGCAGCTGCAGCAAACTGTGCAAGGAAACACGTGTGCAATCAAAGGGCTCTGAGGGTGGAAGGCGCTGCAGGAGCCTAATTTTCCTTACAAGCAGTTGGCGCTCTGCTGATGGGTAAATTAATGGGTTATAATGTTGGCCAGTGTTCTTGGTTGCAGGCCATTTAAACAGAAGAATAATTTATTTGATGGGAAGCAGGAAACTTACAGAGTTGATGGGAATTGGAGAGCAGGTCCAGTCAATGAACAAAATCCAAGGAAGTCTTGGCATTGGTCACTGACCAGATTGCCAAGCACACAGTAGTACGGAGGCACCACTGGGTGCTTACTACCCTGGCTGACTGAAAATCACCTGTCATCATCTCCTGTAACCTTGTGTCGCTTTTCAAAGCCTTAGTCTCTCTGTGCCCAGGGAATTGGGGGAGAGGCAGCAGGACATAGTGGTAAAAGCATTTTCCTAGAGTCAGCCTTTCTGGGTATAAAATATAGACAAGAAGTAATTATTGTGCTTCTGACCCCCCATCTAGGTCTGGGCCACCTGCCTACAATTATAGGGTCATTCATAGAACTATTATATAGTTCCTAAGAGGATCAGTAGCATGAACTCTCTACTGGTGCCCATTTTCAGAAAAGAGGGACCTGACGTGTGGCTATGACTTAGAATCATGAAGTAAACAGCATGTTTTGGTGCTGGAGATCTGAATTTCTTTTTTTTTTTTTTTTTTTTTTGGTGTTGTATCTTCCAAGTACTACATATGTCCAAACCATTTCCGCTGAACCCAGGGTTCTCACCTGTGAAATGAAAGGTTTGCATTGGATGACCCCTGATATATTTCCAATTCTGTTATCAAATGCTTTATATCAGTGCTTCTCAAACTATGCAGCTTGAGAACCAGCAGCTTCGGCACTTCCTGGAAACAGGTTAGAAATGCAAGCAATCAGCCTTGATTGTGACCTGTCTATAAATCAGAAATTCTGAAGTAGGGCAGCAGTGGGATCCAAATACATGCTCATGTTCGAGAACCTGGTCTGGAGCAGTCAGGACTGGCCAAGCTCTGATTGTTGCTAGAGGTTCTGAGGTCAACCTTTCAACAGATACCTAGGAGGCCCCTGTGGCCTGATCCGCTAGGGAATGCAATCTCTCCCTCATTAACTTAGTGAAAGGATGTCAGAGTCTGAGCTGGGTAATTTGCAGGGGTCTTTAAATATCTCTCTCCAGATACCAGGTTGATTGCAGAGAGGAAGAGTATATATTCATGTATATTTGCTTTGCCAACAGTCTTTACAAAAAGCAACCTGATGCACATCTGCAAGGACCTTTGCTCTCTCTGTACTACTCAAAAAAAAAAAAAAAGCTATCTTTCTATTGTGGACTAAATGATACAAAAGAAGCATGTCCTATATAAACCACTAGACTGATCTTAGTCTAGATTGAGAAGTCTCTTTGCAAATTCATTCTTTATCAAACATTGATTTATATTTCCCCCAAAGGGTAATATTTCTTACTTTAAGGAACTGGTGCATTACAATTATTATGAATACTTTTTTAATGAATAAGAGGAAAGCATTTATCTCTTATTTTGCCTGAAAACCATTTTGTATACTGTTGGTCAGTTGCCAGCGACCCACAGATGGGTTATCTGTGCCACTGTGTTCTTGACTCGGCCATAAATAACACCTTCCTTTCTGAGTAACTCATGCAAGAAATTTCTGTTTCCGTTGCTGAGCTACAGTGTGACTAGGAAATATAGGTTAATTGCATTACTAAACAGAATGAAATAAATGAAGGTAATAAATCGTTTGCAGAATCATCATCTAATGTACCTAAGTGTTCTAAGTCCTCATAGTTTCAGATGCAGTGGTGGACTCAGGCCAATATGAAAATGGTGAGTCAGCACCTAGAAACCCTTCATCGTAATTTATTGCTTCATGTTATTGAGGGGAATTCTTAGTTATGAATATATCAGTCTGCAACTGACTTGAAAATCTTAAAAGTTGGTTCTATACCATGAAGAATCTGAGACTTGCCAGTGCAGATCTTCGTACTATGAATGGTGTGAAGGTCAGTGGGTGAAGGGACTTGGGAGATGCCAGAGGGCTCAATGGTCATAGCCAACTGGCAGCAAAGTCAATACTAGGAGTTCAGTTTCAGAGCTGCCAGCCAGATCTTTCATTAAGTCAACTTGAGGTTTCCTGTTGAATTTCTTTTTTAAGCGGTATTGATTGTAAGACATGTGATTAATTTGAAAATAACTTTTCGGAAAGTAAACACCATTGCAGTAAGTGTACATATAAATGCAAAATCTTTTCTGCCTTAGAAATGGTCTTTTGTATGGCAAGAAATCTTGCACTCAAGGCTATAAGGTGACTAATTTTTCTTTTTCTAATCAGATAGTACAAATGAAAAGTAAGTAAAACTATTCTTGTCACTGACATAATATTTAATTTCAGGAAACCAGTGACTGTACTGAAATTAGATTAGGAAAGAGACTTCTGTGTATTGCCATGAGTCTAGTAGGTTCTATTTCAAGATATTTAATCATATGTAACTTTGAAAGTGATTGCTTCTGGGTAGTAGGGCTATCATATATAAAAAAGGTAAGGAAATCAATAAGAGCAACTAAATGTTGTAAGAGCTCCAATGTGTGCTACTGTTTTCTCCAATGCTGGGTAACTGAGTGGACCATGTCTAGGCAAGTGATGAATCTAGGAAGAGTTTCAGATGAAACCTTGAATGAGGATTTTACTTACCACTCATCCCAAGGTGCTGAAACAAATCTTAGCTCAAATTCTGATTGAATGTGTAGGTCTAGGGATCTCTCACACATTTTTTCTCTTTCTCTCTCTCTTTATATATATATGTATATATATATATATATATGTACAGGCACACATATATAGTACTTATATTTATATAATCCACATATATGTAATTACCTGTATGACTGTTGTCATACATTAGAAGAAAGACTCCTTTCTTCTAATGAAGGGTGCTGACCAGGGGGAGGGGGGCTAGAGCAAGCATCTAAAACTATGAAATAGAAGTTGGGTATTGAGGATGATAAAGCAGCAAGTTTAGGCAAAGCCTGTGACCCTGACATCAGAAAGGTACCATATGAGGCCTGAAATAGGAATAATAGAAATCCCCTTTTAATAGCAAACTGGTATGCCAATTAGTAAAATACATTTTGTGTTATGGTTAGCTTCTTAATACCTAACAATGTATCCAGGAGTTATTTTTCCCAGTCATCTCCAGTTCTAAGGTAGAAAAGCACAAATGTATTATGGAGGGAAATCTAGGATGATGGTATTTATAGCCAGCTGGTAGGTGACTAGGTCATCAGCATTTTTGCGTAAATGATATACTTGTTGATATTTTCTGCAACTTTGTTTACAGTATTTGAGAAGGACTTTTCTATCAACAAATAAAATATTTGAAGCTTCTTGTTTTAATTGATATGTGCTTATAAGGCTGAGTAGTGTAAGAGCTTTGTTATCAAGTGCCTTTAGTGCTCACTTTAATTTTTAAAAATCTAATTATAATGAAAAATTATTTATATAAAAGTAACCATGCATTTCACATCATTTGCTGATTAGTCTTTAATTTATGACTAAGTTAACTCCATTTAATTCTGTGAATTACATTTTCAAACATACTTACGCATTTAAAAATCCTGAGTATCCTCATATTTCAAACCCCTGATAAAACTGATAATAAAAAACTAAGTATTTGAGAGATTCAAGTATAACTCATAAACCAAAATGCTTAATCCTAATAAGATTAAATTTAAATGTCTCTAAATGTAATAGACTTTCTAAATATAATCAAATCAAATACATTTATACTGTTAACTTATAAGTTCATCATTAACTCTAATTTATTATTTAATATCAGATTGAAACAATTTAAGCAGCAATAGGATCAAAATTATTTTTAAGTTAATGTAAGAGTATTAGTATTGTAGGTATGATTTACATAGTCTTATTCCTTGTTTTATTGGGTTGTAAACTCAACCAATAAGCGATTTACAATCTCAGTTTAACATTTTTCAAACCCATGCTTTTTCATAACCCAAAGCATCACTTATTCCTTTATTCTGTCTTCTGTTATTTCACAACCTTTTAATCACCTAGTTTTAATTGATTGGGTTGAGAGTCAACTCCCACTGCAATGGCAGTTAGTTTCTTGATTACCTAAGTTTTGTTGAAAAAAATCCTACCTTTTCTAAGCTCTAATAGCTCTCATATGACCATCATTTCTAATTCCTTTACTGGCAACTTTAAAGAAGGAAACCTTCCTATTGAAATAAGAGATGAGGTTGTTGCTCAATGCTTGTCCACATTCTGCTTTGGATATTCTGTATTTGGACATATCAATTTGGTGTTATTGAACATGTCTCTTCCCTTTTAATGGAAATGTTAAGTGATTTAGGAGTGAACTAAGGAACAAGATGCAAAAGAATTAAATATAAAGTCCTAGCTGCAAACCATAAACCTAGAGAGAACTCCAACAGCTGCAAGTCTTCAAAGCAAGTATTTGGATTTAAATGTCTTTTGTTCTAAATTACCTAAAAACTGACCGAATCACTTCCTTTAGTAGCTTTGCTCCCCCTTTATATTTGTCGCTGCAAAATTGCAGACAATGGGGAATTCATGCTGGAAAGCCGCTGACCTTTCTCTGACCATTTTCATATTACCATTTATTTAGAGTAATGAGGGAGTATTCAATTGCTTAGTAATTTTATTTGTGTCTGCATGAGGGCATAGGTAGGTGGGAGGAATGAGAAAGACTTTTATTTCTTTGACATACTCATCTGGATAAAGTTGGACACTGATGGTAATGTCCAGTGAAGCACATTATTCTGAGTATACACATAGATACATATAACCAGCTACCACCACCAGATCATTTGAAATCAATTAGCCCTTACAAGGAAATTTATTGTCAGGATAACTAAACTAATTTCTATATACAATTGAATCACTAATTTCTACATACAATTGAATCACTATCTTGGTACAGGCCAGAAAACATTATTCAAGTAAACATTTTACCTGTTAAAGTGTTCATCTTGAGCAATTGAAATTTCTGTATAAAGTCATATTTTCTCTTTATGGAGATTCATATTGATCAAAACAGCAAGGGTTTTGTTTTTAATTATGATGATTAGGAAAAAATCAAGGAATACCTGCTAGAGTAAAACTTTGAAATATCATTTTTAATTTGCATTTTACCCCAATTCTAACTATTTCTTACTATACTTGCTGCATCATCTGTTTAGTGAACTGTTTTTTCCTTTCTGTACTTTCAAACTTTCAGCTACCTGAGAAAGTTGGATGTTGTCTAAAGCCTGTGGACTAATTGCCAGGAATCTTTGCTGTGAGCTTCTGGTTTATGGTGTGACCTTGGGTAAGCCATAAAGCAGAGACTCTTCATAAATGGAGAGGCTGGGTTCAGCAATTTGCACCTTCTTCCAGCTCTGAGTTTTCCATGGTCACTCCTCAGCCACAGGGGAAGTTAGTTATTTTGATCCCTCAGGGCAGAAACTGTGCGTGCATCTGTATGTAACTGAGGAAATAATATCTGGTTGCTGTTTACATGGATGACAAAAGGCAGAAATAATTCTTCATAGTCATTGTTCTCTAACCATGTTTACATCTTCTTGTAACATGAAACTTTACATGTGTAACACAGTATATGAGAACAGGTTTGCTCAGGGACAGAAATATATTGAATCAGTAATCCAACTAGAACTTCTGATTGTAGAGCTTGTTGACATAGAAAGAACTTCAGGTCTAACACTGTCACTAACTAAAAGGTTTCCAGTCTTCAGGTTACTTTAAATAATATATAATAATATAATAATAATAGCAGTAAGTTTACATAATACTGCCTCTGTACCAGATGTGACTCTAAGAGTTTTATATTTGTTAATACATTTCATCCTCCCAAATTATAGAGGTTTGTGTTTCCTTTTAACATTTTACTGATGAGGAAACTGAAATAAAGAAGTGAATGACCCTTAAACTACTGAAAATGGAACTCCCATTTGATCCAGCAATCCCACTTCTAGGAATCTACCCAGAGGTTACAAAAACTAATTCATAAAGACACCTGTACCCAGATATTTATTGCAGCATTATTTACAATAACTAGGATATGGAAACAACCTAAATGCTCCCAAATGGACAAATGGTACAGAAAGCTGTGGTATATATACACAATGGAATATTATTCATCAATCAAAAAAGACAAACTTATGTCATTTATGGTGAAATCAGGTCAAAATGGGCAGAAGCCTCCAACCAGCAGGTCACATTTAAAATGCATCTTCTGCCACCCAGATTCCCTCTGGTTCGTACCACCAGCACGTAGCAGTTGTCAGTCAAAATGCAATTTAACAAAAGGGTTTTATTTACAAGGGATTTTTTTTTTTTTTTGAGACTAGTCTCACTATTTTTGCCTGTGGAACCACAGGCTCACGTTGCCTGGGGTACCACAGACTTGAGCAGTCCCCAGCCTCAGTTTCCCAGGTAGCTAGGAATACAGACATGCGCCACCACGCCCAGCTATTTTTTTTGGAACTAGGTCTCGCTATGTGCCCCCGGCAGGACTCACACCGCGATCCCTGGCTCTGGCTTCCTAGGCTGCCACCTACAGACCTGTGCTACCATGCCTGGCTATTTACAAGGGATTTAACAGGGAAAAGAAAAAGTCTTTAAAGCAACAAGTGTCCAGTTATCTTAAGCCTGTCACCATTTTCAGTCCCAAAGACCTATGTCCATGGTGGTGTCCCTTTGCCCCACCAAACCTGAGAGGCAGGTACTCTGCAAAGTCCAGTCTTTCTCTTGAGTCTTCTCCTTGCTTCCTCTCCAGTGTTTCATGCTGCTCCACTTATCCAAGGTGCTTCAAACTTCTTCAAAATGCTGATCCCCAAATCAGCTTTCCTAATCCCTGGCTATCTCTAGGCACCAGCTCATTATGCCACTTTGCTGTGGTGACACACTCTCCACACCAGCCACTCTTCTACCAGCCACCATGACTCCTTGCCACCACCAGCTCACTCTTCCAGGGGGCTTCTGCCCAGCCTGGTCACTCAGGCTACTCTTTACCCACCTGCCATGCTCATGTCTCTCCTCTCTCCAAAAGTCTCTCTGTAGTCTCTGCTCCTTTTGTTTTTTACTCTATTTTTTCTCTAAAAACCAAAGGCTCCAGTTTCCCTCTACACACCCTCTAGGTGGTACATTTTCTCTTCCACAGTTGGAATTTGCAATAAAGTACCCTAATCCTATTTAGGCCATCTTTTACCTCTATGTTTTTCAGACATGCCGATGTCATCAATGCCTAAATTTTAATACTGCCCACATTGGAGTCCTGGCTTTAATACTGCCCCTATTGGGGTCCCGGCTTCAGCAGCAACATGGATGGAGCTAGAAGGAATCATGCTGGCAGAAATAAGCCAGCAAGAAAAAGAAATATTGGATGGTCTCATTTATATGAGGGATAAAGGGAAAACAAACCAACAAGAAAAATTTAAAACTAACAATTGAGGCATGGAGCATGAGACAGGGAATGGGAGGGATCAGGACTGGAAAGGGGGTACAAAAGATTAAGATGATGGTTCATGGGTGATAAGGTGGTGGGAGAACCCTGGGGCAGATAACAATGTAAAAAAAATTATACCCACAAAATATAAAAAAAAAGAAAAGAAGTGAATGAATGAGTTGCCCAGAATCCTGTACCATTCTGTGTGGAGCTGGGCTTGGCTGGCCAGATCATTTGGTCCTAAGGACTCCTGGCTGTGTTTCTCTGTTTCTGGGAAAGGACTCACCATAAGGCATTCATGGCTGGGCAGGGCAGCTGAAGAAGCTTGAGCTGAGGCAGGGGTATAGCATGTGCTCCTGGCTCTCCTATTACAGTGCAATAACTCATTTTACCCTCCAGAGCAGGGCGATCCAGTGGAAAAAGAGCATGTGCTTGTCCTGTGAGCCCTGCGTGCCACTTGCATAGTACAGGGGTCACATTTTTTAAAGTAAAAAGAAACTGGTGAAATTAATTTTATTTAACCCAATATATCTTCATTACTCATTCAACATACTATTAATAATAATTATCAGTGAGATATTTTGTGTTTTTCATATTAAACCTTTGCTAGCTGGTATTTACAAGTAGTGCATGTTTCACTTCTGGTTAACTGCATGCTACGTCCTTTTAGTGGTCCCCACATGGCTAGTCAGACCTCACAGGATGTTACAGCTTGAAACCCTGGAGAGGTACTCTAAAATGAGACCACTCTGTTGGGCAACTGTAAAAATCTCAGCTCTGATGTGTGGGGAATCTGTGATGAGAAGTGCCTATATTCCTCAAGTCGTTTACTTTGAGATTGTTTGCTTTTTCCCTGCTTAAGCAGCAAGGAGAATTCATTCTAAGATTTTAGCAATGAAGTGATTCTTTTAAGAATCTCAAAGGCAAAGTCATGTCAAGATAGTGGGTAGAAGGCCGGGCATGGTGGCTCGTGCCTATAAGCTTCAGCCTATGAAGCGGCCGGGGCTAGGGATTGTGGTTTGAGTCCCGCCTGGGGCCTGTAGTGAGACCTAGTTCCAAAAAAAAAAAAATAGCTGGGCGTGGTGGTGTGCACCTGTAATCCCAGCTACTTGGGAAGCTGAGGCTGGGGATTGCTTGAGTCTGTGGTACCCTGGGCAACGAGAGCTTGCAGTTCCACGGGCAAAAGTAGTGAGACCCTAGTCTCAAAAAAAAAAATAGTGGGTAGAAACTAAAGAAGTATATTCAGAAAGTGACTAAGCATTAATTATTGGGCAGGGGGGGAAATCAGTGATTTTTGTCAATTCTCTGGAACTGACTGTGGATCAGATCTTATTCTGGGTCTCTGAGATTCAGAAAAGAAAAACTCAAAGCCTTTTACCCTCATGGTGCTTACACTGCAGTGTGACAGTCAGCAGATGTGAAGGTTTAGAATTAAAATAAATTAATGAATTAAAAATAAAAGCAACTAAGGGTTTAGAGACTGGAGACAGAGCTGAGGGATTGATGGGTTCTATCAGGAGACTCCCCTTAGGTGGTGACTAAGAGAAAAGATTGGTTTGAGAGATGGGAGCAACCTCCTGCACTGGGAAAATAGCCTGAAGTTGAAATTGGCTCAATAGGCTTGAGGAAGCATCAAAAGGCATTATGTTGATTCATGGGAGAGGGGGGGTTTATAGGAAGCATGGTTAGGGAATAAGGAAATTGGACTTAAATTTAAGTGAGATGGGGGGGCAAGAAAGAACAGTGATTGTCAAAAGGAGGTGATTTGATTGACTTTTTTGATAGTAAATGTTGACAGCTGCACAGACTGTAGACGTATTCGATAAGAGTGGAAGCAGGAAGACCAGTAAAAATGCTATGGAAATGTCTTAGTGGCTCAGAGCAGCACAAAATTATGGAGGTTGAACAAATTAGGTAAATTTGATGTGTTTTGAAGGTTTGAATTGATTAGATGTATTGATAGATGGCCCAGGGGCATAGAGAACAGAAACAGGATGATCTCTTGAATTTTGGCTTTAGCTAAGATGGATGAGAGTAAGGGGGAAATGTGTTTCACAATAGGGAGGTGAATGTCTAAAACAATCCTGCTTTTAGACATTATCAAATTGATACGCATTTATAAATACGGACATTGTGGCTGAAATTTGGGCTATAGAGATATATCATCCTCATCTGGATATTTGAAAAGGGGACTTTACAGTGATAAAGAGATAGAGGCAGAGTTATTTTTACATATGGGCACTAACTTTTTTTCTGCCAGAATAAATGTGAAGTCTTTATAATGCTTAGCTTTGGATAATGATGTAGGTGACAGTATAAGAAACCAGGGCTTGGAGACGGTTCCCCCTCCCCCCTGACTGCTACAGTCTCTTGGTTCTGTGCTTGGGAAATAGCTGTAGCCAGCACCAGTAATAAGCTGGTGAGTGTTGACACATCTGTGCTGGATGGTAAATATTGAAACATTGCTATGCCAGTTGGTAAGTAGCCATTAATGTGAGTGTTCCCTCCCTTGTTGCTGCCAGCCTAGTTATCAGGGATATTCTAGATGTCCCTCTCTGTAGCAGCTAATCAGTACTATATCACATACCAGTTAGCTTCCTTGGATCCATTCCAGCTACTTCAGAGGAACAGCTTCAGTTCTGATTTTGTTGTGCCCCTAGGTAGATCATAACCATTCCATGTGAAGTTAGGAAGTATTGCCTTTGTAGACCTGCCACTTGCTAATTATCCATAGTCATTACTGATTTCTTTCGTGAATTCTGCCTCACCCCTCTGTGAACATTGTGTATGTTTACAGTTGCCAGTGTCTGGACTGACAAGATTTTATGTGCTATCCTTGTAGCCCCCCAAAATAACCATAGATGGGACACTCCCATTTTATTCTGTGGCTCAGAACTGAGATTCTACATTTATCCCATAAACTGCAACTCCAAGCCCAGGATTTGAAATAATTGAATTAATATAGTGAAATGAGAAAGTATCTTCCCTGCTCTTTATTCCATTAATCTTATACTTTGAACTCTTGTGAAGAAATGAAAGCAAAGTCAAAAGACCTGAGTATATCTCTTGTACCTTGAGGACTTGCAGCCAAGTAAACCTTGGGTAAGTTAAAATCCTTTGCTCATTATTTAATCAAACAAATGTTTTCATATATACACATACATGTAATGTACAATTATGTGAGTATATACATCATTTTCAGTCATCACCATTGAGGTGGTTGTACTTACACGCTGAGTAAGTCAATAGGTTGGTGAAAGCATAAGAAGTCTTGGAATGTGGGTGGGGGGAGAGTGTGGACTCAGTGTCTGCCTGATCATCCTGCTCTTACAGAGTGTCCATTTTTCTTGAAGAGAAGCCACAACATGGAGAGACGATCCATAGTGATCCATAGATGACACACATGCCTAGGGAGGGGGAGCAAAAAGTACCCTTCCCTGAGGGCTGGGCATGGAAAAGTTCTTCTGGACATGGTGAGAACACCTTGCCAAGTGGGTGGTGCTTGTCTAAGGAGTAAAAGAGACAGGACATTTCAGATGTTCTAGGCTATAGTAATGCCCCTTAAGACTGATGTCTCTGTAATGATCTAAAAAATAGTTTCTCCTGACATAGCAATTAATTCGGGATAATTTCTGATAGGGGTGGGGGAGAGCTTGTTCTATAAATGGTTGGTGACTGATTTGCAGACTGAAGGAATCAGTTACCTCTCTTATTGTAGAAAGGTAGTTGCTCCTGTCAGTTCAGTAATGAAACCATTTGTCTTTGTTCCACAAGCAATTGAGAACTTTCTCTGTGCCAAGAACTGGGGATATAGAAAAAAGCAAGATTGACAAATGTAAGTTGATTTTTTTTTTTGGTCAAATAAGGCTTTTAATCCTCCTGGTCTGTCCAAGTTCATAATCCATTAGGAGACAAGCTCACTTCTACTGCTTTAATGCTTTTGGCATTTACAGTAAATTACGACTGTCATAGAAGTTCAATCTACCACCCCTGACTATTTCTTTAAGGAAAAGATTCTTATGAGATCAGCCAATAGTCTCTCCATGGGAAGGCTCTAGGCAGTGGATGATGCAGAGAGAATGCTAAATAAGGGAGGGAAGTCAAGTTCATCTCTAAAACTGAGAGGAGGAGAGACACAAAAGCCATCTCGAGAGGGTGACAGAGGACTTTTTCTGGGAGGGAATATTGAAACCAGGAGCATTTCAGGGAATGTTTTTTCTCTGTGTAGAAGATATTAATAGGAACATTCATCAGGAGAGAACATTTTTAGGATACATTTTGAAAATTAAGAAAATCTCCCTGTTGACATTTGGTAAAGATTGGGAAAGCACAGAGAATGAAAAGTGTTTTAGTTGCCTCACGGTGTTTATATGAATATGACACAATAGCAAAATTGATTGGCATGGGACCCTAGGGTTTACTCCGAAAACACTGAGATGTGATCTTGATGCCTCAAGAACCCAGGGTGGTTTGGCTAACCCTGCAGGGGAAAGAGGAGGCGGATGGTTGTGTGTCAACTTTTGGTTATTAGAATGTGGGTAGAGGTTGTATGGACCATTTCCACTCAACTATTGGGACATCAGAAGAGAATGTCTACATCGTTAAAGGGAAATCAACCTTCAGGGACATTCATTAGCAGTTCAGAATATCAAAGTTTCTTTTGCTAAGCACCTTTTATTTAGCAATAATAAATCTGGCCTATAATAAATCTGTAATTCAAGATTCTCTTCATCCTCTGTTTGAGACCATTTATGGGAGAGAGCAGAGCTACAAGATAGTGACTTGTGGTGTGAGTCACCACTTGAAGAAAAACTGTTTAACCATGAATATGTGCATTGGATTTTATGTGTGCAAGTTAAGAGTAAGTGTCATCATCACGTTAAGTCACTGAGATGTTGGAATGTCTTACCACAACAGAGTCTATAACCTACCCAGACTAATAGTCTCTGTGTCCACACAAGAAGTCAAGAAATAACCTCTCTGCTACCTTCACAGATTATACTGATAGTTGCTATTTCCCTCACACAGTAGGAGAAACCCTTAATGACTATGTTCCTCTCATCTCCACATATTTTCCAAATGGAATAAAATTCTTAATGATACTGTTTTGGTGAGATGAATAGAAAATATAATGTTAGGAACAATTTAGTGGCAAATTATTTGGATGTACCGATTATGGTAGAAGTTTCCCAAAACCAGTTTGTGTTCCATAAGTTTAACTCATGGAAGAGTCTTTGTCTTCCTTTCTTTGGCTCCTGTGTGTTTGTATTTTAGGTGCGAGTACTAGTTTTTCAGTTTTATTTATTTATATATTTTTGCCTGAATTGTGCTCAGAGGATGAGCATCTTCTGGGGAGACATCAGTCTTGGTAGTTCAAACACATTGTGTTTGAGGCTCCCTACGCTCCCAAGTTGGTAGGAATGATGTCTGGATGGGATGTGGGGGGATTGGGTAGAACCTTTCCCCTGGTTGTCTTGCCTTGGCTACTTTCTAGCCAGGGTCTTCCGGTGAGGGTTTTGATTTTGGTTCTTTGGATGTGGGTATTGCTTTAATTTTTCTCTCCTTGTCTAGCAAACTGTTAGATTGTTAATGAGAGTTCAGTTTTGGTGTCTGTATTCTAACTGTAACTTAAAATGCATCATCCTTGATATGGAATTTTGTTTAGAACTCTTCTTATTTGCAAAATCAAATAGGCAATTTATATAGCTTCTGGTTTATTGTAACAATTTAGTAAATCTTGCTTTCGTTAGTACCAATGGTATCTGTTGTTTCCTCTTTGTTTTTTTATGTTGATATTTTTCAGCTTGTGCAGTGATCATGGGTCTCAGCACTTTGCATTTTGGGGACACCTGTAATTTAGAAACATTGAGATCATAAACACATTCTGATAGATTTGTGTCCATAATGGCTGTTCAGTGTAGAAACTTTAAAGAATAAATGTTTAAATCACACAAATCACTTCTCCAGTTTTAACTTCAGCATCAGGCTGTGATGATGCCTGTATGAAGGACATGTTACTCAAATCCACCAAGAGCAGAAAAATGACTGTCACTTTCATTGCCTTGGTGCTGATTCCTTCATTTGCTCTGGAGATCACATGTGTAAGAAAAGGGCTGGAAAGGGAGTGATACAAAAGGAGGACAATCAAAGTCATGGAGATTGTCTGCTTTCTGCCTTCCTGGCTACAGTTGGAAGGTAATACCTCTTGGGGCTCTTGGATTTCTGCATGTCTTATAAATTAGACTCTCTTTTCCTTTTCCCAGACTTTTTCAATGATGTTACAACAGCATTCTAGAAAGAGTGTCTTTCCTCAGATTAAAGAGCAGACATGCTTACTGCCCACTATATAAGGGTCAAGTTTCCTAGTTTCGAAGTTCCTCTACTATGACAACCACAGAGTATCCATGCATCCACTGACGCCTATCCACATGGCTGCTCCCTTTGGACTTTAGGGTAGGTAAGATGGTACAAATATGCCAATGTGCATGCTACACCTGAAACGCTAGGTAATAAAATCCTCTGTCTTTGACCCTGGATAATCCTGTCTTTTACCAGCATCAATGAAAGCTGTGGTATGTTAGTTTATTTCCAAGTCGGATTAAAATTTCATATGCTTCTTAGTTTTTGACAGTCACAATCTTAGCTACCAGTGTTCTAGCTTCCTTAAAACTTACCTTACTAAATCAGGGCAAAATAAATGTGACTGGATTTACCCATGACCTATGTAGTTCAATCTCAGAGTTTGTTGTGTTTTCAGCTACTTCTTATTCTTCCATGCCTCCTCTTCTCCCAATTCTGAATTTTTAAAGCCCAGTTTGTAGTATTTTGTTTTGGCAGCTCTAAGAAATTAACACAGAACAGCAAGCAGGCAAGGAAGAGATATTTGGCAGTCAGAAAAGTTTATGGAGTTTAAAGACCCTGGGGAAACCATCCTCTGGTTTTCACAGCCTCTTTTTACACTGTCAGATCCAGATGATGCTAATCTGTACGATACACATCTAAACAGGTTTGAACCACCATACCCTCCCCAAGAACCTACATCTAGCTGCCCTCAAATCTATACATGCTTGCTTGAACCATCTACCACAACTAGTGGTTCTGTAAAGTCGTTTCCCTCATTTAATCATGGTGGCTTCTGTTTCCAGGATTCATCAACATCACTATTCTCCTTTTTTACTCTTGCCTTTTCAGCATTTCTCTTGGTATATCCGGTCTGTATGAGCTCGCCATTAACTTGATTTTCTCTTAACTCTGGTAATCTGTCCTTTCATTTTTCATCTTAGACTGCTGAAATTAAAGAGTTGCAAATCATTCTGTGTGCTTTTTTCTTCAGATAAGAAAAGGAAATGGTCTCAGTAAGCTTGAGCTCTGTAACAAAATGCTATAGACCAGATGCTTTAAACCATGTTTGTTTCGCAAACTTGGGGGCTGGAAGTCCAGATTCAAGATGGCAGCATTACTGAATTCTGGCAAAGGCCCCCTTCCTGGAGTGAAGACAGTGAGTTGTCTTCATGTGTCCAGCGGAAAGAGCGAAAGTTCTGGTGACTCTTCTTCCTAATCCCACCTTAGGGGCCACACTCTCATGACCTCCTTTAAACCTAATTACTTCTTAATATTACTGTGTCCTAATACCATTGCCATGGAAATGAGGGATTAATTGGGTGTTGGGAAGGGTGGCAGAGACATTTGGCCCAAAGGAAAAGGCTTGGGCCATTGAAGCTTGGAGCCATATAGCATCTTTTCCTTTCATAACTTCTGCCTGAAAACTACTCCTTCATGAACTTCTTTTAAGCTCTTTTTTGCCCATTTGATGGCAGCATTCATGCAACAGTTCTCTTTTAAGCCATTGTTCAGACTCACTGTGTATGTCAGCATATCAGTATGCAGGAGTCTCAGCACTTGAAAAGGAGAGAACTAGGTTTGATGTTCATTTTATTGTAATTTTATTGAATAGACAATAATGATAATGTCTGCTCAACTGAAATGAAGGGAACTATGCATATTATGAAGAAAGAATCCAAAAGGTTCGGTCCTGGTTTTGTATAATCACAGAATAATATTCATTAACTAGTTGTTCCAAAAATAACAACCAACTTAATGGGTTTGTGGGGATAAATGTTGCTTGACTTCAAAGAGCTTTGTGTGTACTTGAACTAGAAGGAAGTTTACCTTCTCAGAATTTATTTTTTGGTAGGTGATAGCTCTTTTTCTCCTTTTCAGAAAACATTAACTTTTAATTGCTGGTAATTTTTTTCCAGATCCATTAGATTGCTTTCTTCAGGTCAAGGACTTTAAAGGAGATCATTTTTTTTACTTTGGGGAGAATAGTAATGTATGATGTTTCTGTTTCATTTCATGTAAGTCCACCTAACAATTTAGTTCATCTTACTCTGGCAAACATTTGCTGAATTATCACCCTCCCCCCACCAATCTTCGGAAAAAAAAAAAAAAAGAAAATATATTAAGCATAATATGTTAAGCTTAAGAAGGATTTCTCATTGCTAGTGGATAATCTTTTATCTAATTTTGATTTAAAATGGAAAGATAATGCAGTTTATAATAAGATCTTAAGCAGGAATTTACAAGTCATAGTTCAACTGAGATAAGAGGGAGTAAGAGGAGAAATTTATAATTAATAATGAATCAGAACTAGAACAAGGCTGTCTGGGCTCCTTGTGGTTTTGACCCATGATGCTGATCTTCTTTCTTAGTGGATCAGTCTTGGTCAGTAACATTTCATTCACAGTAAATGAATAAGAGACAATAAGCAAATTTCATCTGTTCTGTGTTTCTACTTAGCACTTTCTCTGTGACACAGGTATAAGACATGTCATCAGAAAACAGGACTCTTGACTTCTTAACCATTTCTATGAATTCTGAGCATGTTGTGGTGCTAGACACAAAACTCTCTGGGTCAAATAAAGCATTTACCACCTGGCTGGCACTATCACGCAAAATGAACAATCCTGAGAAAAAGGGAAATTTGGCTGTGACCGAAGACTATGCAAGTCTCACTTGTCCACTGGTGAAATAGTAAGGATCTCAATGATACAAAATGGAGGGACACAGATATATGCCCTCTTTGGATTAGCATAAGATTTTGGGGGATTTCCAGACTCCTCTTCCATGACCTTTTCACCTTCTGCCTGGCCTCTCCCTGACTGGTGCTCTGGAGGGTGTTATCACCTGCCCTCCTGACTTGCGTATATCTGTGAGCCTGGAAAGTGCCACTGCTGTGCTTATACAGCTTTAAGTCAGTCATTCCTGTTTGCCTAGGTATTGTTTTAAGTCTTCTGGTTGCAGAATTTGTGGAAGAAAAGCTTTTTCTAATGGGAGGGCAGGGGTTCAGACCTTTTAAAATTTGTGATGGCTGGAATCACACTTTATTCTGATCACTTACAGGTTGAGTTGAGGTAGCCCTTGTGCCCATCTCTCTGCCCCAGGATTGGCCATCCCTTCATCAGTACAGCTGAGAGCTAGGCTGGGCTGTTTTCTATGGAAATTCTGACAAATTCATGGACAGTAAAGGAACACTGTTTAGCTTAGCTGGATTTTTATATTTAAATATTTTGAATAAGAAATTATTGTCGAAGTATTTAGGTAGTTTTCTATAGGACTAAGCACCAAGTTAGAATGATGTTTAAACCATGTGTCCACGGACACAAGGGCAGAAAATGTTGCAATTAGGATGTGATTCTGTCAATGTTTGGAAAGTGAAGCATTTGCCTATAAAATAAAGCAGCAGCTTCCATGAGCTAACATTAGGGTGGGAAGAAAAAGTGGAGACTTAGAGACTTATTTTCTTCTCAAATATGAGAGAACTGGACTGATGTTGCTAAGGTGGGTAGAAAGAGTGCTACTGCTATTGGCATTTTATGGTTAATAGTGCTTCCAGTTTGACCCCCAAAATGATGCCAGAGGTGTTCAGGTATCACTTCCATTTCACCTTTGCAGAAACTCAGGAGCAGTTAGCCAGCCAAATGGTGGAATGATGGCTCTAGTTCAGACTTTTGGGCTCTGGGTTGTGTGTTTTTGCTTCAGGTCTTTTTGCTTTCTAAGAGCTGAGAGGAAGATCCACAATAAAGAATTACAATGAGGAAATATAATCCAGGATGTGTAGGGCTTTTATGAATTGGATGGCAGACTAGATAAAGCTTAGGACTGGTTACATAATATTTGGGCTTTGGAAAATGAAAATGTAGGGTCCCTTGTGTTAACTGAAGGAACTTAGCAATGAGAAAAGGCAGGTGGGATTATGTCTGGCTATGATTTCAGATAATATCCACAGAAATGTGGATTAAAATGAGTAACCCTGTTTCTCTTGCTCATGTAGCAAGAATGACCTTTATGATGTGTATGTAAGGAAAACTTCAGCCCTGAGCCCCGCCTTACTCCATTGAATTCTGCATCTTCACATAGTATTTACCAAAAGGAGAGGCTCAGCTTCAGTCTTTGGCAGCATCCATCTCCGCCTGATGCTTGCTTTCCTCTAAATATAAATTGTGGCACAGTCATCCTGTGTGACCTCGTCAGGTTTGTTGTTTTGGATAAAGTATTTCAAATGTTTTAACCAGGAATTCTACCCAGCAGAGGAGAATGAAGGAGGAATCCTGAGTATCAGAACAGTTGATATGCTATTCACTCTTCATTTTCTGTATCTAAAAACAATCACGAGGGTATGGCTAGGTGGAGGCCACACTCTTTGTAGTAGTGGTAGTAGGAAGGGATGTCTGGTTTTACAACATAAGTGTTTGTGTCTGGAAGAATGTGTATATGACCACGTGAGATTGCTGAGAACTTGGGAGATGAACTTTGAGACCCACTGGTTTATCAACAACATGGCATGACCAGACATTTGTCCTATTTTAAAGAAGACAATAAAGAATTACAATGAGGAAATATAATCCAGGGTTTGTAGGACTTTCATGAGTTGGATGGCAGACTAGATAAAACTCAGGACTGGCTACATAATATTTGGGCCTTAGAAAGTGAAAATTTAGGGACCCTTATGCAAAATTAGAAAGAATTGCAAGATGCTAATGCCAGAGAATATAGCTAAGCACGGAGTCTTTCTAAACAGGAAACCCCATGAAGTGTTCATGTGGCCAGGCTTATCAGGCTTCTTAAATCGAACAAGTTGTGGGTGTGGAGTGGGAAGGGAGAAACCATAAATGAAAAGGTTACAAGAGGAAAAGGAAGAATGACATGAGGAACAAAGTTTTCTTGTAGGTGGAGTGTGAAAGGGCTGTGGTTCACCCTGCAGAGGGAAGGATGCTTCAGCATGGTGAGAATAAATTCGAAGACTGAACATCAGTGTTAAAAACTGGGTCTTTCCAAGGGATTGGCTATGGGGGTAACCAGAGATATCCTAGAATAACATCTGCATGAAGCATGGGACTAGTTGGTTCATTTCACATCATTCAAACTCATTGCTGTTTCTTATGCTCTTTCTATTCATTCAGAGAATTATGAATGAATTGTCACTATTTTTTTTTCCTGTAAGGAAAAATTTTTTTTCCTGTAAGGAAAAAAAATAACTTAGTCTATATTGGAGACTCACATAAATGGTGTGGATCATAATGTCAGTGTCCTTAACATTTTTTCATATTTTGTATTGGCTAAATCAACATCAAAATGTATTATGCTACCACTTTTTACCTTCTGCAGCTTCATCCATAGTTGAATGTTAGATTATTTTAAACACTTTGACTATTTTAGGATGGAATAGCAGTATCTGTTTTTCATCATTATTCCCAAAAATCAGGTTCACACACACAAAGTCCACAAATGATGAAAATAAAAACTTTTCGTTGCCTTTTGTAAACATTTAACAAACATTCTTGTTAGCGGTTTTGATAAATGTTTGCACTACTTTTTACTCTATATGCCACTTAAAAATTTCTTCATAATGCTGATGGGAAGAGTTCCTTTTAAAGAAACATTTCTTGGAAGTAAATGTATTATGACATTAAGTTTTACATGTGCATCATTATTAATCAGCATCTGCATGCAATACATTGCGTTCACCACTAAAAGCCCAATTCCATTCTTTACCATGCAATTGACTCCTGTGTCTTTTAAAAAGATGAGAGCATGAGCATCAGTGAAACAGAAAGGATGTGAGCATGATTCAAGCCTTATGGTAGATGGGTCGCAACACTGTTTGTGTGTTTGTTGAGCCAACATAGTTAACAGGGTAGGCAAGGGGAGGTATAGTTTTAAGAACAATGAGGAATAGTGGTACCTCAGATGAGTCATCTGAATCAAAAGAATGTTAAAAGAGGTTAAAATTAGAGAGTCAAAATATTCAAAATTATGTTGTAATACCTAGCAAGACCCTTTCTCAGGTTAGGCTTATACCTGTCTATCCATTTATAACCTGGATAGATGAGTCTTTGGGGGGTGGGGGGGGTGGAAGCAGATCCAACTCTAGTCTAGGAAAGAAGTGAAGTGAAATCTTGGTGCAAATGGCAGGGTTTCATCTTTTATTAATAGCTGAAAAGGATTCCATTGTGTAAATATACCAAATCTTCCTGTACTCTGTTCTTTACGCTCTGCTTCCTCATCTTGCTCTCTGCTCTACCCTGAATTGCTTGAACATGCTTTTAGCAACTGAGGAGTGCCATGTAACGAACATTAGATGGTTTGCACATTTTGGTCTCTAGAAACAGAAATCAAATGCAGATTTCCACAAGATTCCCAGTTGTGTCAAGATCTCTGGCACCCTTTTATACTTCAAGTAGTAACTAGAAATTAATTGCTTTCCAAAAAGTTTTAGAATTAGCTTACTAACAAAGCTTTTTCCTGATCAGAATGCTTGCTCTCTTTTCTCAGATAGAGGCTTGATTATCATTAATTGGTATTATTAGTTTGAATTGCAAGACTGAAAAGGGATATACTTCAAGAACTTACCTCTTTACTTCTCTAGATAGATAAAGAATTTGGTAGAGAGCTGTGAAAAGGTCTTCAAACACAAGACATTCAGGACTCTGTATAGTGGGATTTTTAAACAGGTAGAGAATGTTATCTTGATTTTAAAATTAAGATACTTTATGATACATATAAATATGCTGCAGTGACAGCTTTTTATTTGGCTAAATTTTTTAGCTCAGACTTCATTTCTGTTGCTGGCCACTGTGTCTTGGGAAAGGACACACTGCAATATTAAGCCTTGGCATGAATATGATGGAGAATGGAAGGAACTTCTCACCAGGGCAATGTCTTAGAGTGGGTGGAAGCCATCAGCTCCTGGATCAGCATACCCTTGACCTATACAACTTACAAGAAAAACAGCCCAGTGGACCATCGTAGGCTCTCCCGGATTGACAGATAAAGATCATCTAAGGGTTAGGCTTACTTAACCTTATAAAACTGGTTGCTTTTACTCTACTGTTTTCTGCATGGTGATCAAATATTTACCAACACCACCCAGTTAACCTACACTTTGTGGGAAGTAGAAAAAGGTCCCCTCTCTGAACAAATCCATTGGGCCCGATTCAGCCTTTACCACCCTTTTTAGAGAGTGTGAACTGCCTGGTATAATGGCAGAGTCGTCAAGCCTTTCTCTTTCTCCCTCTCCAAACCTCTCTGTTGTGTGAGTTTTTCTTCCAGAGCTTTTATTTTACCCGGTGACCGAATTATGTAATGAATGAAACTAAGATTCAAACTAAGATGTTAATAGTAGTTGTTCCAGGCATATTATTATATATTGCCAATGCTGTTTTTGTTGCCCAGAGTACTGTTTCCTTACATGACATTTGATAAAAATCTCATTCATCTTGCAAAGCTTAACTTTTATCAGTTACTCTGAAAAAGTTTCCTGATGCTAAATACTGAGTTAATACTTTTTTCCTTCTGTGGTTGCTGGTGATACTTCATGTTTTCATCTATTTTCATAGTTTTTTGCATTGCTAAATAGGTATTTAAATGTCAGCATCCCCTAATAAAACATAACCCTTGAGATCAGACAGTGTTGCTCATTTTTACATCTGTGACTCATGGTTTATTATTTCTATATGAACAGTTGCTTAACAAATAATGAATGACTTATAGTTTGAATGAAATGACCAATCAGAATTAGCGTCCATCATGGTACTTTTCACATAAATAGGGACCTAATTTGTTACTACTCATTAAAGCAGTTGATCTAAGCATAGACAGACTGAAGGATAGAATTATTTTGGTTCTTTGTCCATAGCCCAAGTGTTGTTCTGCTATTCCATTTGTGGTTGGATCTGCCACTAGTAAGAACTCTATGAAAAATATTTGTGTTTAGTCCTATTTCACCTAATAAACAATGTACCATCAGTATCTTTCAAAATTTTTTGTGTATGTCAGTTTCTACTTCTAGGCTATGTTGAACACTAGATATACTAGGAAATACTTTGGTTTCCTGAATTTGAGACCAATTTACAGCTTCTCTTTACTCAGGAGTGTGATTTTCAAACCTAGCTCCATGGAGGTACAATAAAATTGGAAAGATAGATGAACATGTGATAAAATGTAGTAGTTTTTCTTGTGTAAACTGCATAAGAAATTAGAATAAAGGTCATCGCAGGAGCTAATTTTGCTCTGGATCTTGAATAAATGTGTAGGATTTCAAATTGTTTATTCTTCTGAAAATATTTATCTGATGTGTTCCATTCTTTCCTAGGATATAGTGATTGTAAATGGGTTTAGTCAGGAGTATTTCAAACTTTTAAGTGGTAGCATTCCTAGAGGCAGTTTTGTTCTTTGCCCAACTCTATGAAATATTACCAGAGTATTACAGATTAAATGAACTAAAGAACATATCAGCCAGGTTTCATTGCCACCAAGAGGAAAGGTGTTCCTTGTGTTCATAAAAAGTCTTGTTAATACTAAAAAAAGTTTTGGGGAATGTTAAAAGGAATAATTCTACCAAATATTTTACTTTCTATGTACTTAAAAAAGATTCCTTTAAGAAGAGCACCAAAGACAGAACATCAGGCAAGAACAATATTTTTAAAAATTAAGGTGGGTCAGGAAAAGAATCTTGAATTGAGGCAAAGACTATATAATTCCTCAACATGATTCTCAACAGAATCCTGTTGATTCTGTTTTTGGAGTTTACTTTTGTTCTTAATTACATTGTGCCTATTCAAGATCACTTGCTGACATTTCTGCTACATTGGTTCATCAGTTCTCCCTAGGTGGTCAAGCTGTGACACAGAACAGTTTAACATGGCACAAACGTAACATCTTTGGAAGGGACCAAAAGTAGGCAAGATGTTGGCTTGTCAGGATGGTTCTGATGGATTGAATTAGAGGAATGTTGTTTGTTTGAAGTGCTGCCAATAACTATAAAATTGTCCTTCAACAAATTCAACCATATTTAAAATTCAAGATTTGAAATAAGAAAAAACGGGCAGTTTTTTTTTCTCACTTTTGGAATATTTTGGCATTAGTCTAATCTATTTTTATTATTCCTTCCCCCAATGTTGTCACCTGCAGTGAGTGAACATTTAAACTACTGCTATCCCACTGGATGTGAAGCATTTGTGAGTGGGTGCTGATGGGAAGAGGCTTAAGAATGTGGGTTAAAAGGGAGTCTTTATGGTTTCTGAGGTCCGTTTTTAATCTTAGGTGAAAAAGAGGCAAATATCGATTGTGCAATACTACGTTATAGACGACAAATCTGTTTGGCCAGGAATAAGGAAATGAGAGTTAAATGTTGTCTTTCAGGATTTTCACAATCAGTTTAATAAACATGGATTTAATTTCAGCCTTAAAGAAAATTCTCTTTTTATCAATCCAAACTTTTCTGTTTATACTCAGTGCAGTGATGATTTTTATTTAGCAACATTTTTATTTAGTTTATCAATGATGAGCTTAGATGTAGCTGGTTTCCAGAGGGAAAAGCATGTCATAGTCAGGAGAACATGGAGTGGCTTTGAACTTTGTGTTTTGGTGCTGGCTATTTCATGCCATGTACTCAGTGATGTGTTCATGGATGATGACTCTTGGGAGAGATCACTGCTCCCTCCCTGCAGGTCTGAAGGGCCCCAGTGTGCCATGGCCATTGTCTCCGTACTGGGAGATAAACATAGCACTGTTTAGACAATCTTCCAAGGGACTCATATCTTTGTTTCAAAAAACCAAACAAATTATCCCAGTCCATGAAAACGTGTTTGTCTTTTGAAAACATCCCTAACAGTCTTGTATGCTTTTTTCCATCTTTCTCGTCAAAATGATTGTGATATGAATTTTGCTATAGTAAAATGTGTTTCCTGTCTATGATGCTGTCCAGATTTACTTTATCACACTCACGTGCTTGTCAAGTGATAGTGTGGGTTAGCTGAGAACAGCAGGAAGCGAATAGAAAATGAGAAGTGCAATATTTTACAAGCACACAATCAGCATTCATGTTGGAAACAACAATTTGACAGGGAGGAGGAGTATAGAAACGGGTTTTGAGACCAAATTTTACTGCTCCCCTTTCTAACTGCATGTTCTTAGGCTCAGAAAAGTTAAGTAGCTACTGGTTTCATCTTCTGCAAGTTGTGTGTGTGTGTGTGCATGTGTGTGCGTTACTTTTAACACCATCTATCCAGAAAACACTCAAAGAATGTTAGTTATTATGTGAATAAAGAGCTTCGGAAGATTGAAGGCATCTGTCACTAAAGATCATCCTTCAGGCAAAGGAAACTATGATAACCCATTTTGGGTAGAAGAAGGCACATTCCCATTTGTAAGTCATTTATGTAGCTCCTCAAATTCTCAGCGATCTAAGCCAAGAAATAAATCCAGGTAACAATTTAACAAATATTCATGAAGCGTCAGCTGTGTACCAGTGGGTCATGCCAGTTGGAGAAAGCAAATGTAATGAGATGTGACAACAGTGGCAGTCTAATTGAGGCATGGAACATGGCAGCAGTTACAGCATAGCACATAACTAGTAAACAGGTGACATTTGGAAATAGAAAAGATTTCTTGTGAAAGGAGCCCTTCAAACTAGCTATTGAAGAATGGTAGAAATTGTGGGGTGGTCGAAACTGGGCTTAGGTATTTTGGGCAAAAGAGGCAATATTCAAGGCTTAGTATAACACCCACCCGCCAACACTTAGAAAATTCTGGTCATTTATTTTCTGTTACCAAAGGCCTGCTGCATTCTTTATTTTAAAATACATTAGTATCTTCTTGCATTAAACAAATGCAGAGTTGTTTGCAGTGTGTGTGTGTACTTGCTGACTACAGCCTATTCTCCCACACAAGGGGAAGGCATTATTATTGAAACTTAAGCAGATCTGGCAGGGCCAAGGCAAGGTCAGTGCCTTCCATTCTGAGAAAGATTTGCTACTTACAAATTCAGTAATAACTCTGGAGAGGGTTCTCAGTACAGTCCTCCAATTGTTTTCAGTTTTTACAGATTTTAGTCAAAGTACTACATTTTCAGACTGTACAGGGGAGCCTTTTTAAAACTGGGAGACAGAGAAGGGTATCTTAGCAAGTTTAACTTTGAACATCTTCTTTAGACCCCAGTAGCCTCTGAATGAACACCTGAAACTCTAGGTATAAGTCTCGCACTATTGTTATCCTATTTAGGACCCTTTAGAGCAGAGGAGTAGAATGATCTGTGGAAACTCTCATTCCCTGCTACAATTTTGAGCCCACATAAAAAGGGCTGGGGAGCGCTCATGTACTTTGGAAACTCTGACCCTGCCTTGTTAGGCAGGACAGATATGATCTCTGCCTTGGAGGAGAAGAGCTCATTATCTGGGAAAATACCTTAAGGACATGATTCAAAGAATGGATCTGATCTGGTCTCTAAATCCATACTTACTGTGCCCTGAACCTTTTTGAGTCTGTTGTTCCATGTGTTGCTGCTGAATAATTTCCTTATCCTTGTAACTGTTTCCAATTAATCCATTCAGTGCAGTGATGTAATCTCCTACCCACTCAACTCCTTATGAGACCTACAATCTAGGCCTTACTTCTGAACAGGCCTTTTAGATTCTGATGCATGAGGCAGAAAGGAAGTCTTTCTAAATGGTGAACAACTGTACAATTGAAGGTAATTTGCATTATCAGACCTCATTCATTTACTAGGAGGGTAGAGTAAAAAGAAATACTTTAAAGTGAAGCAAATTAAAGAGTGGGGGAGGAGATGATTTCCATTGGTGGGTTCTCATGCACATGTTTATACTGGCAGGATCTGAATAAAAAACAGACACATGGGGGAGAAACAGTCAGAATAGGATTTATTAAGGACTGAGAAAACAGGGGAATGGGGGAAAAAGGAAGGTTTTGGTACCCATTGGGATACCATGTCAAAAATTGCCAGTGGCTGTTAGTTGGCTCCCTCAGCTGAGGAAGCCGGAGTGGCTACAAGAAGATGGCAGCTGGCTTACTGAGGCAACTCTGGAGCCAGTTGCACACCGAAGGAAGGGGATAAGGTGTGGGGAAATGGGTAAAAGATCTGCAGTGTGTAGGCCAGCCGAGACTTGGGGTAAGCTTTGGAAACTGAAACTTCACACTTGGGGGATGGGGGTGAGCCCACATGGCCTGGTGAAGTCTGGGGTCCCCCATACTAAAGAGTGGAATGAGACAAGTAGGTTCTGGCACATCACAGTCCACACACAGTAAAAGGGACCAGCTGGGTATTTTCCATCTTCTAGATCGCCTTGATTTTTTTGCTCTAACTTCCTTTTTTTTTTTTTTTTTACCAATATCTGCTTTATTATTATTATTATTATTTTACATCATTTCAGTCCCTGGGGGTCACCCACCACCTCCACTTCCCACCCGCTCCAGCTGGTCCCCACTCTCCCCTTGTGCAGTTTCATTTGGTTGACCATATATTAGTGAAACCATTTGGTTTCACTGCTGGTGGGAATGTAAACTTGTCCAGCCACTATGGAAAGCAGTATGGAGGACCCTCAAACTCATGAAAATGGAATTACCATTTGACCCACTTCCCACCCGCTCCAGCTGGTCCCCACTTTCCCCTTGTGTAGTTTCGTTTGGTTGACCATATATTAGTGAAACCATTTGGTTTCTGTCCCTTTCTATCTGGCTCGTTTCTGCTAGAATGATTTCTTCTAGGTACATCCAGGTGTCTATAAATTCATCAAATTTGTCATTTTTGATTGATGAGTAATACTCCATTGTGTATATATACCACATCTTTTTCATCCACTCATCTGTTCTGGGGCATTTGG